>CAEGAE010069626.1:0-87289 GCA_903067095.1 Girardinus metallicus | reverse complement strand
ACATATATATATATATATATTTCTACATACAAACAAGCTGGATTTGATACCTTGAAGTGATTTTAAACGTCGCAGCCAAGAGACCTACAGTACCTTTGATGGAACTGCAGAGATCCACAGCTTGGGAAATCTTCCTGATAAATGCTAATCTAATTCAAAAAGGGATAGATAATTCAAATATTCAGAATGACAAACAAGTCCTTTATTTTGTGTCTCTTCCACTTGTATTCTGATGTTTCGCTACACGTGCATGTTCAAAAATTTGAGATGCCTTTGCCATTAGTCATTTGTCTTTATGGAAGTTTTGTGACAAGATGGCTATTACTGAAGGGAAGAGATGAAAGGTTCGGATTAACGTTGACTAAAAGCCAGTTACTGGAAACAGCAAAGACGTAGAAGAAGATCAGGTCCAAAAAAACATGTAAAACACTAAGCACAGTGGAAAACTACTACTACACACATCAGCACCAGCTATGAGGTAAGGCATGGTGGTGGAAGCATCATGCAGAGTTGGATAGAGCTGAATACATGTAAAATTACTGGCTGCCAAGTATTTGGGACTGTGACAGCATGTCTCCGTCTTGCAAAATGCTAAACATGCAGCCAGAACTGCAATAGCTCAAGAACATATTAGAATGGTCCAGTCAAAGTCAAAATCTAAGAATCAATTGCAGGCTTTAAAAATGCTGTCTATTTAATCTGTCTGAGCTCGAGCTGCTGTGCAAAGGAGAATTGTCAAAATCAAAGGACTGAGTGCTTCCACAAAGTTAGCGACTCAGAAAAGTTCACACGCACGACACGACTTTGTGTCCACCTTCTTTCACTTCCAATGTCTTTTGGACCGTCGCATAAAATCGAAGTAAAAGCAAATTTTCCGCTGTGAAGCAAAGCGTGTGGGGGGGAAAAGCTTCTTTGAAAAGCGACGCGCGCGTAAGAAACGTGCACGACTTTGTCAACGTGAGCGCGACTTCTGCTCAGCTGCATCTTCCGCAGAAGCAGCTAGCTCAGCTCACCGTCTCATCAATTACACATCGGGCCGCTCTGCGAGCCATACATCACAGTCTAAAGTTGCTGGTGTCCGATGAGACAAGGCGGTGAATTATTGATGCCGCCCGGTCACTGTTGCATGTGGCATCCTCTTTATGAGAAGGTATCGATGTTCACAACAAAAGAAATGAAAAAGAATAGTAATGACACGTCATCGTTGGCTGAACAGGAAACTGAAACATCTCACGGCACATTTATGAAAGTGCAGCTCAATGCATGCGATGTGATAAAGTTGTAGTTCGAATAAAATTTGCAGGCACGTTTTTTATTATTATTATTATTGTTATTATTATTATCATCATTTGGAAATTAATTTTCCAGCTGGAACCCTGCGTGGCTGTCATCAACCTATAGCTGCTGTGTTGACGGCGTCCGCTGTTAATTACATGATTCAGTAGCAGCTCAGAGGGGTGAAGGCGGTGTCCCAGCTCCTCTGGGTACAGCTGGTAACCATGTCAGCAGCCGTGCAAAGTTACCAGTTGCTTCGCGGTGGAATATACATGCCTCATTCTTTGATGGGTCGTGTCAACACGGTGAAGTTTAAACACTCAGGCTGACACCAGCTCCCAAATGTCCCTGGTTCAACAGAGGATAAAAACTACGGCAACAGCTTGGGGTGAAACCCCTTTAAAACCAGTAGGTGGAAGGCGCGTAATTGTTGCGTTAAATGAGCGCGTAAGAAAAACGCATTCCCAGATTTTCAATATGAGAACATATGAATATGCATGAGAAAGCAACCAAGCCCTAAAACTGACACCTTTAATAGTAGTGGCCAAGGTGAACCACAGAATGACTTGATACGAACCGTGCAATCTTATCCCGTGTAGGTCCTGTGTCCACAGTCCTTTTCTTCTATTGGTTGTAAGGCCGATGATCAACATCTTATTTGTGCTCCAGTGACTCTGTGGGCAACACCACCTGACCGCGGTGTAGTGTGTCCGTATTGCACATTTTAGAGCATGGCTCTGGCAAGTGAAGGGCATTGTTGTCGACGGCTCTGAACTTAAATTACCCCATAAACTTCTGGAAATATAAACATATAGCGTCTGTATAACTTACATGTAAGAAGGAACTCTATTAAATATAAACCATTAAAATGACTTACGCTTTTATGTAGCATTTTTGGTGATGCGGCTCATTGTTCGGGGTAGCACAGGCAGGCGGGACTCTCAAAACAATGAGGAAAAAAAATGTCTAGTCCAATAAAGTCGCACATTTAACAGGTGGCTAATGACACCGATAATGATATAAGCCATTTTCAAGTTTTTGACCTAATGTTGAATATTCTGAGTTCTTTTCTTTTTGCTTTGGATAACTTATGTCTTTAAAAAGTATCACTTGAAGCTAGAGTTTTCGGCTTTTAGCACTAATGCTAAAGTCAAATAAGCTAGCAAGTGTGCTAGCTGCTAGCTAACTGAGGTTCCTCTTCTCTCTGGGGCAGTAGCTGTATGCCAGAAGTGGTTTTGAAGGGGTTAAACATAATTTCAGAAACATTTTCTGCCTTAATTATAAACCAGTTTCTATGTTTTGTTTGTTTATTTTCACCATGGAAGACAAGCCAGATAACTTAAGAGGAAAAATGGTCATTACTGTGCTGCTACCAAAGCAGAGGTTTTGAAAGTGATCGAGGGAATCCTCTCGATCTATAAAACTTGTGCACACCAATGACTGCAGCTGTGAAACGGCATCATTATTCATCCGGTGTACTTGGAATTGATCAATCTGAGATAACATGTTTATTAGGGAAGTTTTTTCTCAATGGAGGAATTGTAGGCCATTACTCTCGTTGTTGATTGTACTTCCATTTATTTAACAAAATATGTTTCCTATAGTGAGTTTTGAATTGCATAGATTAGTTCAAGCCTGATACAATTAATATAAATGAGTAAAATGTTCCTAAAAATCAAGATAATTTTGATAAGCATTTCATTACTGGTTGTAGTTTAATACATTTAAGTGTCTAAATTAATGAAGCTTTTTTTCTACTCATCAATAGATAACCCACCTATATGAAATACTTAATTCATAACACTTTGTTTTGTAAATTGCATCTACGTCGCACTCATCTTTGAGCACAGCTGCACGCATTTTTAGATTTAGGGGAAACTAATGAAAGAAAAATTCTTGGGTAAAACAACATAACTCAGCTTAACTTACCACTTTTCTTGCACAACACCAAAATCAAACATTACAGGAAGTTTCTCTTTAAAAAGAAAGTGTATGGCGTGTTGTTAATGTGGTCTCTATTTGTACCAGCAAGCGTGATTTACAAAACAGCTATGACGTCAGAAATAAATACGAAAGCTGAATGTTCATTAGCAAACCTGACAGTTTAATTCTCATCCAACTAGTGGCACATTTAATTCTGAAAATCATCTATTTGTAAAAAACAGCCCTTGTTTTGTCTTTCAGCCAGAACGCATGTCTGACATCATTCCCAGAGCTAAATGTGGCTTACAAGACAAGTCGAACACAGCCTTTCGTGTTCTACTTTCAAGTTGGAAATCCAGTGAGATTTGTTAATTGTTGTGCTTCATGACCGGACTACCTATTATTAGCAGTGTGTGATGTATTTGAAAAAAGCAACAGGCTGACACAGAGACTGGACAGTTTGTCCGTGTCAGAGGGGGGACAACAGAAATGCCGGTAAACAGATTACACCACTAACTTCACTGTTTTTCCATGTGAGCAGAGCTTCCAACTGCACGGTGGACTTGGTCAGGCTTCACTGGGTTAATCTACATGCTAAAGGAAACCTCAATCAACTGAATATTAACCGGGCTGTTTTAATGCATTTCTTTTCATTTCTGTTGCTTGTGTCTAAGTTTGGAAACTATAATAAATAGTCTTTGTGTCCATAGCTGCTTATGAACGCATTAAACTAAAAGCGCTGTGACGTAGCCTGCATTTCGCTTCTGACTGGCCAGTCAGTCGGTTGTGATTAAGTTTCGTATGATAAAGTTGTGGCACTTTTGGAGAGATTCAGAACTAGAGAACCCAACGTGAAGCCTTGTCCAACCGGGACTCCATCAAAGTTTAGGTTGTTTACGTCATACGCTGTGGTACGTTTGCTTAATTTTACATAAATGTGTAAAAGACTTCAAATTACCTTGCTTGTATTCTCAACATTAGTTTAATGTCTCCGTGTACAACCCAGTTCAAAATCCAAAGTGAGGAGCCACTAAGATTTCTGACAAAATTAATAATGTTAATTTTACAATAGCATAATATTGTAATAATGTTAGCATTTTTATCCTAATCTGCTACCAATTTATTAGTAGTAAGTAGATCTTAATAGGGTTAATATTATTCACCAGTTCCAAGCGATTTTGTTTTTTAAAGTTTTCTAAACTATGCTTTCCACGGATCTAATAAAAGTAGGATTATTTATGTGTCGATCTTTAATTAGACTTGGAAAAAACTACAAATCTGAGACTGTTAGGCAGAAAAATTGATTAAAGATGGATGTATGACAGATGATATGGATTATGACCAATTTATTCACAAGTATTAAAACAGTAGCATGGCAGTGCTTCATTCCTGACTCACTCTGTCCTGTAAATATCCTGGTGAGCTTAGCTAGAAGTGGGCCCCAAATGACATTTTGCTTGGGGCCCTACACAATAGAAGACCGGCCCTGTTGACAGACCACCTTCTTCATTCAAATTGTGTAAGAAGAAAAATAATGTATTTTCAGGCTAATTTGGCTTTTGGGAACATTTGTTTAATAGATGTTCTGTCAGGAAATGCGGCTCATTGAGTCCACTACCTAAAGCTGTTCCATGAGTAGCTAGATCTCCATCTGGTGGTCATACGCTCTCACGCTAAGAATGAGGAATTATGGGTAAAAAAAAAAAAAAAAAAAAGCACTCTTGCCTCATCCACTGTGTAACCAGCACAGGTTGTTAATGTCCAAATATTGCGTGTCACTGAACATTATACCACTGTTGCCATGGTAATTATTCATGTAGACTCTGTTCTACGCATCATTTCCTTTTTCCTTTCCAGTGTCCAGGAAATGCTGGACCTCTTTGCCTGTTTCCAGCATGCAGGGAGAGCAGTGGGGGAATGAAAGTGACACAGCTCTAGAATAATGTGAAAGTAAAGCAGAGCAGCTCACAAGGGTGAAATCTTTAAAGGGGGAGTAACCCATTAATAGACAAGAATCGCCGAGGCTCAGGGTCTTTGCAGACCTTTCTATCAACCTAGAGGAAAATGTGAAGATAAGATACAAAAAAGAAAAAAGATTCCAAAAACCATTGGGCAGGGTTCTGACTGGATGTTTTTGTTTTCTTGCTCTCCATTCCTTTGTGAGACACAGATGGACAAGCAGCTGATGCAGGAGGCAGTTTTCCTCTCTGCGCACTCATGCTAGGACCCGAAGGCATCTTGAAATAGAAATTCAAAGGAGGAGGAGGAGGACAGAAAGGAGGGGGAGAGAGTGGAGGGGACATGAGAGAGAGCACTGCTATGCCAGGCTCAATGCCTAGCATGGCTGTACAGAAGAAGCAGAGTGTCGTCCCTCCATCACAGGGACCACTTTCTACATCGACCATTGAGAGTCAGAGGGTCGGAAACAGACCTGAAGGAACACGAGGTTAGTGTCTTTTATCCTAAAATAGCATTTTGGTAGATTTAGATCAAGAACATGATCTTAATCCAAACAAAAAAATGACTAAACCACAAGGAGAGAATCATAGTTGAATGATCTGACCTGAACAAGAACACCCGGATGTCTAACTCTCACAGAAATGTTTAATGCGCATTTTGTTTTGATTTTGTTTTGTATTTTAATTTTGCTCGTGTTTGTTGCGTTAATGGGTACTTGTCAGGTGCTAGCCTTTCAAACGCTGCCTCTTTAATAATGGTTTCTTTTATGTAGTGCTCAGCCTGAGGCCAGCATGTTTTAACAGCTTATTCAAGCTGATGTTTCCAGGCTTCTATATCCATGACATATCACATGTTCAACTGGGACATTTCTGTTTACAGACAAGGGACAACCAGGAAAGGAGGGTAAAAAAAAAAGAAAAGAAAGAAAAATCAGTATTAGAATATGTAAACAACAAATTTCTTTTTTTTTTTTTTACTGAGTTATCCCCCCTGTTGCTTATTTACAGAGAATGGCTCTTACTTCAAACCGAGTCCTCCACAGACGAAGACAACAACCTGCTCTGCCAACAAGTCCATCCAAATCTGCAACGCTGCCCTCCGGGTTTCTGCAGGTTAGTCGCTGCAAAGCCAGCCCAAGGCATAAGCAAACTAAACCTATGTACACTAGCCATCTTTTGACATGCATAGGTCATTTTGACCCTTTGCCCTTTTGCACCTTTATAGTTTTGTCTGGGACAAATGAGACAACTCGAACCTTATTTATACCCACCTTTTGTACCCACTTTAGCAACCAGTGACTAAAGGAAAGTTTGCTTTTCACCATATGGAAAGAAATGTTACATAACCGCAGTGAATAATATCTAAAGTAGACGACAGAACGTTTTTAGAAAATATGAATTGGATTTAATATATGCGAGACTTGACCATGTGTACGACTATTCGTTTCCACAATTCTTGAAAGAAACGACAAAGTGAGCTGATTTTCAATTATTAGACTACATGGAGGGTATGAAATATGGATGCAGTGCATTCATTTAGTGCTTTCTAAACATTGAATTCAACTAACAAATCAAATCAAATCAAAGCTTTGATAAGTGAAAATCTTCAAATAATAATAATTTAGCACTGCTACTTTTGATACTTGTGTCTCAGCTGGGCTCATATTTAAAGCACAACGTAACATTTTGAAGACAAATTTCAACAACGGAAACATTTCGAAACGGACAAGGGCAAGTACTAGGAATAATCCAATCTCCAACGACACTTTATCCGAAATACAATTAATTTATGAAACAACTAACTTGTTGAAGAGTCAGTCTGCATAATTCGTAGATGGACCGCTTGTTTATCCTAAAACACGTCCAACTCGAACTCTGTGGTGACTTTATTGGCAAATTGGGCTGCCAAAGCAAATCGATATCGACCTTGACTCGGCACTGCTTTACTACTAGCTGTAGTAGTAAAGCATTAGCACTACTACTGATAATATATTAATTTGGAGCTTCACATCGTTTAACAATCCATTTTATTTTACTTTACAGCTGGTAACGGGCTGAATGTCGATGAACGGCTGAAAGCAGCGCGAGAAAGACGAGAAGAGCAGCAGAAGTTGCTCGGTGCGTGTGCATCAGCGCCGCAGCGCATCCATTAAAAAAAAAACAAAAAAAAAAACACAAAAAACACGGCGCGAAACTACTTCTGCTTAATTCCCTCTCAGTCTCCAGGGAACTGAGCCGACTGGAGCGGGAACGGCGAGCCAAGCGCTACTATGAACAACAACTACAGGAGCGGAGGAAGAAACTCCTAGAGCAAAGGCTTAAGGAGGAGAGGAGGCGAGCAGCCGTGGAGGAGAAACGCAAGCAGAGGCTGAGAGAGGAAAAGGTGAGCTTTAGCAGTAGACTTTTTTATTATTATTATTATTCGTACTTAATGAGAAAAAAAAAACACGGTTTCATTTTATTTTTCTGAATTAAGGAGCGACATGAAATTGCCGTGCGCAAGACAATGGAGAGGAGCCAGAAGGCCCAGCAGCAGCTCAGTCAAAGCTCCAGAGGCAGGAAGCCCGTTAAAAACGGTACTAAGAGTACGGTACTAAGCACGTGCTTTCTCCTTTCTGCGTCTTTTAACGCCGTTTCTCTTAAAAAAAAAAAAAAAAAAAAGCCTCGTAAGGCTGCAGGCTCTTGCAATGTCTTATCTGTTGCTTTTGCCCTACTTACAAACTTTACACCGATCAATGCGCCAGCTCCACGTCGCCTGCCTCTGACGACGTGGGAGAGGAATCTGGTCAGTCGCCTCCTCACCCCTACGTGCTCTTATCTGGCTAGAAGCAAGAGTGCTGCTTGTAGGTCCGGAGAGGAAGGTACACTCCCGTCCACCAGAAGCTCTTTTCTGCTTTATTGCTTGGCAAATTTTCTGAGCTGACCACCGCTGCTCTGCGTTCCCTCATACATCACCCCACCCCCCCCACATCGTCACGTTTCAACAAAAACTGCGCTTTTTTAAATTATTTTTATTTTACACTGGCTCAGTTGTCCATGTCTGTCGTCGTGCAGCTTCATGCCAGCCGACGGCTGCCATCCCATCCTCCGCCATTATCACTCCCAAACTCCGACATCAGTCAGTTTCAGCCCACCGCAGGCCGCCTGCCTCACCTTCCTCCACCAGCAGCCAGCAACGACACGTCGGCCCCGCACAGGTAAAACCCACCAGTCCTAAATTTCTCTCCTACTCTTGTTTACAGAGCACAACTATAAACTTCAACGTTTTTTTTTATTTTATTTGGAGTTTATGTGATAGATAAAGGGACACAAAGTAGTGCACAGTAGTGAAGTGGAAGGAAATGGTTTCATGGTTGGCAAAATCTGTCAGAAATAAAATTTTTGCAAGATGTGACAAGCGTTGTATTCATTCTCATTTATTCTAGTGTTCCGAAATAAAATCCAGTGCAAAAAAAAAAAAGCAATCATGGTTCTGGTGGTAGCGTGACGACGGTGTGATGGTGGAGCTAGTTACAGCACAATCCTGGAGGAAGACTTCGCCTTCCAGCAGCGCAAAGACACTGACCGTGCTGCCAAATTTGAATAAATCCAAGCATATCCAGGTGTTAAAATGGCCTAGCCAAAGTTCAGACCTACACCCAACTGAGAATTTGCTGCTGAACTTGAAGTCTAATGTTCACCTGAGAAGAATGGGTCTATAGATGTCTATAGAGACACAGACGAAGGTTGTTGTGCAACTTATTGATTTATGGTCTTGAATACAGATACACGCCACACTTTTCAGATGTTTTATGGCAGAAAACCGTGATTTTTCACTTTCACCATTTGTTGGTTCATAACGTAAATGTTCAATGCGACACACTGAAGTTTGCAGTGGAAATGTAGCAAAATGTGAAATAGTTTAGGTAGTGGAAGTTCTGCTAACGTCTTCGGCTTGATCTAGATTAAAAAAGTAAGACAGGAAGCCGTGAAGAAGACCACCAACAGCGGCTCTGGCAAAGGATCGCCTGCTGCTGCTGCTGCTGCTGCTAACGGTGTGAAGTCTCCCACCTCCACTCTGAGCAGAACAGCCTCCCCGTCACCGGAGCGGTAGGTAAACGTCTCCACCTCATGTTCGCGTTGCAGACGGAAGCTGATCCTTCCCTCTGCGATCCTGCAGGAGCCCCAGAAGGTCAATCAGCAGACACTCCTCCCCCCTGCACCTCGATCTCCCAGCTGTTCCTGAGGAAGACGCTGCTGTTTACTTCTCTGCTGGTAACACACGGCCTGTCAGCGCACCAGATAAAGGTCAGCGACAGACACAGAGGCAAGAAAATCTCACAGAGACGCCACGTCTAAAGCTGCCTGACGCACAGGTAGTAGACGGCTCCACCGGGACAGCAGCAGATGGAAGTAAGTGGAAGAAATGTTTATAAAAAAAAAATGTTTAGATGTTATAGTGAACATGATTGTTTTGTTCTCTCTTTATGTCCTTATAAAACCTCTCCTCTTTCAGCTCCACGGCCTGCAGAGGTCATGCTCCGTCCTTCAGCGGGCACCACTGACCCAAAGGAGGCCTCGCGACTTCTGGCTGAAAAGAGGAGAGAGGCCCGCATGCAGCGGGAGAAGGAGGAGCAGGAGCGTCTGCAGCGAGAGGAAGCTGAAAGGTAAAAAAAAATACAGGTGAAAATACTGACCTGGTAAAAATCTTCGGCAGTGTATTACGGCCATTTTACATAGAAAAAAAATAAAAAGATTAGTAAATTTCCGCCAAAAATTTCCGAGGTCTTTCTAGAAAAAAAGACCTTGGAAATTTGCTAGGAAGAGAAGAAAAAAAATAACTCAGAAATTTTCTGGTAAAAAACATCTTTGGAAACTCAGAAATACTTTATTTTTGATTAATCTCAAAATTTTGTTTAGTTTTTTTGGCAGAAATCTGCTCCTCGTTTTTTGTTCCATATAAAATGACCCTAATCCACAGTCATAAAAACGAGCCAATTGTTCTATGCTGCGCTTCGTGCAGAGGGTCTGGACCCTCTGCTATTGAGAAATGATTTCTTCTTGGACTCTGCTGAAGTTTTAAATTTTACCTGATTGCTAACGTTTGGCCACGAAGTACGTAATGCACCAGTTTGATGCTAGCTCACTGGAAATTGCCTAAGCTGTAAACAACGATCCTCCACTGGAAAGAGAGAAGAATCCAGCCGAACAAGATGGCTGCTAATGTTAATTCAATATTTGGAAGTGGGTCAACACTGACTGGAGAGCTTTGTTAACCTCCTCTGCTGCCACTGCTAAAACTACAAGCAGACTACAACTCTAAAATAGTGCAGGAAATCAGCGTCATCATTCACAACTTCTCCTATTTGCCGATTGGTCAGGTTCTACCGGAGAAGTCCAAGTGAATGGGAGAAATCCCAGATGGCGCGATGAAGGGAGATTAGAAGTGAGTGAAAGTAACCACTTCCGCAATTTCACTGCAACTTCTGTTCAGGCGGAGTCGTGAGGAACAGCAGCGCAGGAGGGCAGAGGAGCAGGCTCGACAGGAGGCCGAGGCCAGGCGTCTCGTAGAGGAGAAGAGGAGGAGGGAAGAGGAGGAGCAGAGAAGAGCTGAAGAGGAGAGAGCTCAGGCAATGAGGGAGGCTGAACTTCTGCAGAAGCAGGTGCCCAGTAAACACATCGCCTTACTATTCCAGGAGGAAACATCTCTGTGCAGCAGGCATTGTTTGTTTATCCGTGTCCGGATGTTGTTTACACAGAGAGAGGAGGAACTGGCTACAGAGCGAGCACGAGCTGAACAAATGAAGCAAGAGCGAGAGATTGCTGCACAGAAAGAGGAGGCAGAGCGCCAAGCGAGGAAAAAGGTTTGCTTCTATGGAGACTCACAAAAACATTCATGCCCTTTGAACTTTTACACATTTTCTTGCCATGTCGCGACTGCAAATAGATTTTCCCTTATAGGCCATCACAAAGTAGTGCGTAATGGTGAATAATACATTATAAAACACGCTTTTACAATCACTTCCTTTTTGTATGTTGTCTTTGGAAGTGTCAGGAATATCCGCTTCCCGTGTCAACAACACATCGAGTCTGTTCATCGGTCTCACTGCAGTAGATGTTCACACCTGGGACAGACAACAGAGCCCTGGATGCTTAATGTCTTAATAAATAAGAAACAGCAGATCAAATGGAAAACAAGGATTTTAACACAGTCGACGGTGACAACAACGTTTAGCAATAATATCACCGTCGCATTATCTTCTAACGTTACTAGAAGAAGGAGCTCTGCTCCAATGAGAAAACTTTTATGCGACATTTCATGTGGGTGTAAAAGTAATCAATGCACATCACCCTGATGCACCGTCTCCATAGTGACACACGATGGTGGCAGCAGCATCATGCTGAGGACATTTCTTCAGCGGGGATACAAAAGACGCATGCGACTAAGTACAGGGGCGGTCCTGATAGGAAACCGGTCAGAGCAGTGAGGGCCAAAATTGTCAAGTCAAAACCACCTGGGGAATATTTATCTTTCATATAAGTGTATGAATAAATATGTTGCACCTTATTGAATTTAACTAAATAAACAGATAGTTGTTGAAAAAGGATCAGTCAGACATTAAAAAAGGATCCATGATTGCACATCTACGACGCAGGCCTGCATTTTCCAGAATGTTTGATGCGATTGTTGGGCCAGAAGACTTTTTTTTTTTTACTTTTTTTTATTTTGCTTTTTGCTGGATGTTATTATGGTGCCAGTTCGTAGAAGATTAAGAAATACATAAACCTGATTGATAAATACGGGAAGAAAAAAAAAACATTTTCTGCTTCATGTTATTGTATTTTAGGATGATTTCGCCTGTGAAAATGTTCCAAAATTTAAGAAAAGTGTCCATTTGCATCCGGTTTCTGCAGATGCTGTGCTAGCAGCCCAGACTGGCAGTTAGCTTCCACTTCACCATTATACTTTGTTTTCTGATATCACACAAAATCCCAACCGTTTATATATAGTGACAAAATGTGCAGGAAGGAGGATTTTCTCTTTTGCAAGGCAACCAACAGATAACATAAAAAAAAAATGTTGTGTGTTTTTGTTGCAACGTCGTCTTTTCCAGCGACTTGAGGAGATCATGCGGAGAACCAGAAGAACAGATTCACCAGATACGGTGAGATTTACTGATCAGCTCTTTTATTTATTTATTTGTTTGATAAACAGCACACGGCCTCGGGCCTCTTGTGACGCACATCTAGCATCGGCTCATGAAAAGGCTTTTCCGTCCCCGGCCTTGACTAAAGCGTTTTAATATCTTTTTAATCGCAGAAATCTGTATCGGCGCGGACCCTACCGAAGGAAAACACACAACCTCCGCACAATGGGACGATAGAGGACGCCGCCAAGACGCCGGTGGGGACCAAAACCGCTCAGCTGGGGTTGGGCAACGAGGACGACGTGGTACCTGTGGTGGCCTTCAAGGAGCGCAGATCCCTCAGAGCGCTCTCCGGCCTGGAGGAAATCCAGACCAAACAGAGAGCGGGTGAGGACATAACGTCAAACGGCCTGGTTTTAGTAACTTCCGACCTGGTGCCGATCGTCTGTCATTTCTGAGTCAGGATTCATCTCTGTGAATGAAAGTGAAAATTTGTTTCTCCATGCGTTTTCTCTCTCCTGACTTTTTGTTTCCTTAGAAGTCATCTGAGGTCGTCGTGAGGCGTCTGCTGTCCGGGGAAGTCGGCAGAAAAAGCTGCGATTTTCCCGCACAGCTGCGGCACAGCCATCCCGCTTCCTTTCAGCGCCTCGAAGGAGCATGCAACATTACAGCTTCGCCTCTCAGCGGCACAAAAAAAAAAAAACACTCAGCAAAGTTCTTGTGTAATCATCTCTTTACAGCAGGGTTCAAATCAAAGACTCAAAATGAGGCAGAGCTACACTTTCTGCTGTTAGTTTGCTAGTGGATAGTTTGAATAATAGCTATTTTATCAATAAGAACTTGTGTAGGTTTTTTTTTTTTTTTTTTTTAGCTTAAGCCTGATATTACTTACTGCTAACTCAGCATTTTTCCTTTTTTCTCAGTGGAACTTGGAATAAATCGAGACGGAGTGAAGAGCTCAATGTCGCCGTGTTCCAATCTTAATCTTGAACTTTCGTAAAATATAGCAATCGTACATAAGAAGCTGCTACAACGATACGGTTTCCAAAGATGGGCTTTAACTTTGTGTGAATGGTGTCTTAGAGGCGAGAATGCAACAATGCCTTTTTTTTTTTTTTTGCACTCACAGCTGCTTCGAGTCGGAGAGCTGTAGGTTAAATGCTTTTTAAGCAGAAAAACGCATAGAAATTGTGACTTAAACTTGATCCTATACCTTAAGTACTGTTCTAGACTATCACAGGTTAGCTTTATCAAAATGTTCAAATATATTAAAGCTGATGCCACATCTCTGTCCTTTTCTTCTTTTTAAAGATAGATATGTAAAAAAAAAAATGCAAGTATAAAAACGATTTTAGAGAAAAACGGCATGTAAAAGGTAAATAAAAGTTTTGCATCAAAGTAAACATCTTAGACTTCACAAAAATCCTGAGCAAGTCGAAGATGGCGAGGGAGGCTGAATCATTCGCAGCGGCCGTCTCGTCTCCTCCGTCTCTGCATGTCCGTGCGACAGCCGAGCCTCCAGATGACCGTCGGTCACCGCCGTTAGAAAGTCTCCATCTACAGAGGACAAACAGGCTTTAAAATGTTCCTTATTCAAAAATACATTATTTTAATTTCATATACAACATAAAATTTGTCCCTTTAAGAAGTGTTTATGCCCATTGAATTTCTCCACATTTTGACATATTGCTAACTCCGACAAACGCCTTTAGAGAGTTACTTGTTGCAAAGGATTTTATTTAGGGGCGTCAGGTTAAAAGGGATTGAACATGAAACCCGGTGACAGTTTTGAGATGCTTGTATGCAAGAATGTCGTTTAGATCCATCACTTAAAATCCTACTGAAATTTTCTGACCTTATCAGAAAATTTACGACATAAATGCAAGAAACTGAAATTCTTCTAATTTCTTCATGTAAGAATAAAACAAACAAAGAAAAAACACAAACCATTCTTGAGTTTAGCTATAGCTGCAATGCCAAGCTGATGAAATTTAACGTCTTTCCTTTTGAGGAAGAGAAACAAATATTTAGACACCGCGCTGTAGTGAGGCCTCAGCAGCTGGAGGAAGCCTTCTGTGGAGGACAGGAAGGTAAAAGCAATATTTGATATAGAAACGTGTACAGATAGTTGCTTATATGGACATGTGCTACTTTACCCGTCAGTTCAAACGTGTGTATGATGGCTGCAGAGTTGTACGACAGCTCAGGATTTCTTGTCTGTCCAGAAAGCTGCACCAATCTCCAGACCTGCTCTGGTGATACCGAAGTGGACAATGTAGTCCTTAGCCCCTCTGAAACAAAGAAATTAAAAAAGAAATACTGTAAAGACAAAAGGATATAAGTGACAGTTTCTTAAAACTGAAATAAAAAAAAAACAAACATTACCCCAGCTCATCAGGTGACGTAAACATAAAGTCACATGCAGCAACGTCTCATCTGGCAGGGAAGGAGACTCAAGTCCTCGGAGCAGCCCTGATAAGCAAAGGCTCTCCGTCACAGCCTGGATAACATTTAACTGGATTCAGTGTAACCTGAAGAGATTAAGGCACCGGGCGTAAACAAACTAATGAAAGGTAAGCTGAAGGTGCACCTGCTCGTCCATGCAGGCCCCGCAGAGGTCAGTGATGAGCTCGCAACTTTGTGAGATCAGAGCAGAGTGTGTGCTGGGATGATGGAGCAGCCGACCGATTTCCCTCAATAGTCCTTCACTCATGAGGAGATCCTAAAAAAAAAAAATCAGATTACAGGAAAGTCGTACTTCTTGCTCTCAAAGACAAACTTTTCTACGTTTTGTCACATTGCCACCATGGATTTTATCGTGTTTTTTAATGGGATTTTAGGCGACAGGCCAACACAAAGTGGCTCCTAATTGTGAAGTAAAAATAACAAACGAAAAATTTTTTTTTTACAAATTAAAAACTGACAAAGGATTTGATTCATTTTCATTCAGTTCAATTGTGTTAGTGCATTATGTAAAATCCCTATATGATATACTGAAGTTTGTGGTTGTAATGTGACAAAATGTAAAGAAAAAAAAGATTAGAGTATGAATAATTTTGTGATGTTAACCAGTTTTGTGGCGATTGATGTAAACTAAGAAAAAACTCCGTTTACGAAATATGATAGAGTACTAACATATAGTACTCTATAATAACTATAATGTTAGTGGTGGGGGGGTCATACACAGTTTGGTGGGTGTGCTGTCAGTGTACACAGCAGCGTTAAAGCTGACTGCATCCATACAGCGTTCGAAGTTTTGAGCAGGGACTTCAGAGGCAACACACAGTTCAGCTCCATGAGATGTTCTTGGACCTGAACTGAGGATAAAAACGAGAAGCAGAATTAGATGCTTTATTTTAAAATACTGCCATGTACGAAAGCATGTTACCATTCTTTGAAAGAGTTTGAAGGCATCTGCATGCTTGGGCTGCATTCTGAAAAAAAAAAAAAAAAAAAAAAAAAGCGATAAATTCACAACATATGGAAAAGTCACCATTTGTTGTCTCCCCTCGCCCCCCATCAAGTTCTCAGTTACCTTTTCTACAGAGGAAGACATCAGCGTCAAAAGCGACTTAGACAAATAATGACCCCCAACGCTGAGCAACTTTGGGTGATGCTCCTGGACGGCGGCAATGTTGCAAAGAGCTGTGCAGCTGTAAAATTGAACTTCTGACCTGGAGGACTGCAGCAGGAGAACCAAGACAGGGATGGCCCCAGCTTGACACAGAGTTCTTGTCGACCAATCTGAAATAAATTGAATTGCGCACTTAGATATTCTACCTAGAAGCTTCAAACATTCATGTTCGAGGTTTATTGATATCTTGGATTAAACAAGAGCGCTGCAGTCGGTGATTAATGAAAATAATCCTCATAAATAAGACTTGCCTAGTAACTGTGCATGCAGTGCTTTGCTGTGCTTTGGCTGTGTTTTTAGGACCGTCCAGTTTTTCCTCTCTAACAAGTTCCCTGTATTTAGTTCTGTCCGTCTTCCCACCAACTCCAACTCTGGTGGAAAACATCCCCACAGCATGATTCTGCTACTACTGTGTTTCATACAGGGGAATTTGCAGATTTTACCCATTCAAATCCATGTTGAAATCTGTGGCAGTGCAGCGACAAAATGCAAGTAAATAATTCTGCGGCGTATGTGAACATTGACAAAATGGAGACAAACATACAACCTGAGTGGGTGAGATGTAACAGGGCCCATGCTGCATTCAGCTGTACCGCTGGATCGTAGGATTTTGCCAAAGCCAACAGAGGCATCACTCCATCCACCAAAATAGAGTCTCTGTTCGATTCTGAATGAAAATAAAGAAATTACGATGAAAATACTTCAGCGTTTTGATACAGTACGATGCAAAATTTGCGTGACAACGTGCAGGATTCTTATAAGATCTACTGCTGCACATCTGCGCTATACAAATAAGAGATTTAGAACATAAAACAAACAAACAAAAAAAGGTCTGTGCAAACCTGAGGACGCCAGCATGGCTACGCAGGCACAAGAGTGACACTGAGCCATCGGGTCCCCCGACTGGAACAACTCCAACAGCGGCACCAACATCCCCGCCTCCATCACCGACTCTTTACAAACTGGAATCATGTTTATTCATTCATCAGTGCTTTAAAAATAACTTTTTCACACATCTAGATAACAAAAAAAAAAAAAAAAAAAGAACATTTTTTTTAGAAACAAGTGTTACCATTCTTCTTAAATAGTAGATTAACCAGGGCAAAGGAAGTAGTCTTCTGCACATCCAGGTCAGGGGACAAAAGAAGAGCTGTGATTGGTTCCACGAAGGCATCTGGCAAGGGAGATTTCACTGCAACAAACAGGCAGGAAGAAAAGAGATGTAAGGACTGAGTAAGAAGCAAGAACAATCGCTTTCACTTCTCAGAACTGATGTGGAGATTTAATATCAGGACAATATTGAGTTATCTGATCCCTAACCGATAAAAAAAGCATTCTAGAGCTGTCTGCGATCAGCAAAATACTACACATCATTTCATAACAAATATTAAAACTCACTTTGAATCAGAAATTGCAAAAAAAAAAACAAACAAAAAATTTATGACACCTCAGCAAAATCTTTTCCATATGCCTCAGAAGGCATCGCCATTCACTGTAACTGAGCACATGGAAAGCTTTAAACGAGGGCTTCGTTTTTCCTTCAACGTGAGGAGATGAACATGTGGATATTTAAGCCAGATGAGCTATATCAAAAATACAGTTGAACATTTGCATACTGGCCTTTTCCGTTAGGGTACTTATCTCCCGAGTGGGAATATGGCAAACAACGGTCACATTTTAACTGCCCCTCGTCTGTACCGTCTGAAAATTGTTAAATGAAATTAAAGTCCTTACTCACAGTGGTGACTGATGTGCAGGTAATATAAGGCTGCAGACATTTGCAGATCTGCATTTTGAGACGCCGCAAGTCGATTCAGGGCTTGGAGACTTCTTTGATTGAAAACCTGAGTTTCATCATCTGAAAAAAGGAAAAAAAAGAGTGATGAGTACAAATGCACCAAGATAATAAAATAAATGTTTTATTTAAAAGGCCATTTATCATACTAAGGTTAAAATAATCATATTATAGTGCTTATGAGTGACATATGTAAAGTGTTTATTTTATAGCTAAAATTAAGAAAGAATTTCAGCTAATGAAAATCCAGAAGTCATACCATTTTTCCTTCCACTCAACTTTCCATTATTACAGCATTCTGACCAAATTGCTTATTTGGCAGTGAGCTTTTGTGGCCTACCTTCATTATTTACGTGATATTGTTTTCTAAGAAAATAAATGTTGGATTTTAACTAGCAGAAAGGCAACAAACAGAAATAAGTGCTTCAAATCCAGCCCCCATGTGAACCCATGAGTTCATCTTTTTTTAATTAAAAACTTTCCAATAACATCCCAATTTATAAATGTATGTTTTCAGTTCAGCAACATTTTGATTGTCAATATATTAAAAGGACCAAATGACAGTAGGTGAAATTAAAATTTAATCACCATGGTGATGGTCATATAATGCCTTAAACAAAGCACATTTACGTGCTTCTTTTTCACAACAGTTGTGTATCCTACCACACATGAGCTGCAACGACGACAAATCTTGAGCCATCCTCCTCTCAGGCGCATTCCCAAAGCAGGTACACTGGAGGAGTTCTCCAGAAACTTCCTCCAGTTTGTACTTGAACTCCTCCCAAACTGTCCTCAGACGTGCAGCGAAGTCTCGGAGCAATCCGGAGCACCTGTCACAAAGGTCGGAGGCCATAACTGCATAACAAAAGGTTATGACACCTGCCCAAATCATGCAACCTGCTGGAGGACACGCCTTTCGGCGAGTCATCTGACCTTTGGGAGCTTATTTGCCTAATTATAATCCCGTTTTATTCAAGAGTTTTTGTTTGATTCTTTCAGGTAAGTCGGTATTGAGATCATGTGCAAAATAAATAATAATAATAATAATAATAATAATAATAATAATAATAATAATAATAATAATAATAATAATAATAAATGATACAAATAATAGCACCCTTTTTTCATGTCATTCTTTATTCTAATTGTACTAAAAAAAGAGTAATGTTACTTATGGACTCCAGGAAGAGTAGCCATTGTTACAGCAATGGCTAATGGGGACCCAAAAAAACAATAACAAAGAAACAAATAAAAAACAAACAAACTTCAAAACAATAGAAGTAAGACGTATGGCACAAACAAATTGAAGTATATTTTCTTGTCATCACCTGCTAAACCCGAATAACACGTCAGTTTTTTTTTTTTTAAATACATATCAGAGTTGTATTGGCTTCAATCACTTATGTAATGTTATTTATTTTAACTGACCAATTTTTTTTTCCTTCTCATTGGTTTTCATTCTCAGCATGGCTGTTTTTTCAGAGTTTAATATGACTTATGTTTTACATTCTTATGCTCAATTTCATAGCAGTTTGATTTCAAAAGTAACTGCAATAAACTTTTAAAATAATATTTTTGAAAAGAACCTTCTCAACACCGCAACAGGAACCCCTTCCTGGAATGACGCGTTTTGTACCTGGCGAATCCACAAATGATAAGTGTTAGGGTTCCGGTTGCATTAAGTAACATATAATTTAGCGATTTATCATTGTAGTTTAGTTGTTCAAGCATGGGGGCAAGGAGTTTATAAACCAAATCATTACTGAAGCTGGTGGCGGCGGTTTTAGCCGTGGCCGCCAGGGCGGAACCAAGAACGATGTATACACACGGCCACTTTTCAGTGTTACGCTCAATACGTAATGACGTCGTTTGTGTCCTTACACATCATTGGCCTGTTCCTTCTTGTTTATTAGCTCACTCCGCTCTCACGTTCAGCCTTGTTGACTTGGAAACCATTGCAGCGTCGTCGGTGAAGTTGGAGAACCTTGTGCGCACTGATATACATATCGCTACCGGTGTAGCTAACAAACACACCGTTTTTAAATGAAATTATGTGGAGCTTAGTATTTTTTAAACCTCAAACGTTTTCCTTTAGACCATATATATTTCTGTGTCACTTTGACAGTGCGAGTTAGCGACTTAGCTATTGTCAAACTAGCCGCTTATTTAGCTAATAAGCGGCTAGTGTACTAAACTGGTGTACTTTTTTGTTTTGTTTAGTTTACTTCAGCTTAACATACTGAATAAAACGTAAGCTACTTTCCCCTATGTTTACTTTGGAGTAAAACGCAAAAATGTACACATCACTCTTAGCATTTTTGTGAAATAAGACTTTCTTTTATGATTATTTTTCTTTTTCTACTAAGAATGAGAGACAACACAGTGTGGAAGAATGCCAGTTGGTGAGTTGTTTTAATTTTGAAAAAATAAACAATGTTTTGCATTTAAATGTTGTTTCACAAACAAAAAAAAATAAAACTGAGGTAAAGTTAGAGTTGGGGATATGCATGCAAAGTATTGTAGTTTAGTTGTTACGCATTATTATTTAGGTTTAAGTGATTGTTTAATGTTTCCAGGTGCCAGTGAAGAGCGAGCAAAGACCCGGGAAAGATTTAATGAAATTTTCAAGAAATATACGGAATCGGAAAAGAAAAAGTCAAAGAAGAAAAACACTGAAGCAGCTGAAGCAAAAGAAACCATTGTGGTGCGTGTTTTGCTGCATCTTGTTTTACATTCCAGTGGTTAGGATCAGCACGTCACCTAGGAAGAGAAGACACATAAGTAGTTGATCCTCTTTCTGGCAAAGCAGTTTAAGAAACATAATTCTTATTTAAGGGCAACTATGACTACAGTCATCTTATTGCTTTCTTTCTGTCTTCTTAGCTTCAGAATCTGAGGAAAAAACTAAACCTTGAAAATGACACAGAAGAAGATGAGGCAGTTCTGCAAAACACACGCAATCCTGAGGAGGACAGCCCAAGTCACAACAACAGCAAAACATCTAAAGCAAAGAAGAAAAGCAAGAGGGACCTTCCTCCCCTGCCTGCACTGAAGGACAACACCAGCGACATTCAAAGGGATACGGACTCTGAACTTGCTGTAGATCAAGAAGACACCGGCGGTGGAAAGGGACCAAAACGGAGGAGCAAGAAAGGAAAAAGCAAAGACGGCGCTAAGGTTACAACAGAGAGCCAGGTGGAGGATCGGGAAGATGAGCTGCTGCACGAATACCAGCTGCAGATAGAGCAGGAAGAAGAGAGGACCACGAAGAAAACGAGGCTCAAAGAGGAGGACGACAGCATTGTTTGGCAAAACATGAGCCTGAATAACAACATGGGGAAAAAGAAAAAGAAGAAACTGAAATCTGTCACCACTGACTCAGACGCAGGGTGTGTATTTTCACAGTGTACATTTTTGTGTTTTTTAGATCTAAAGGAGAAAAAATAATCACAGCTTAGGCATAATTTTGAAATCGGTAATTTTCGCCGTTAGAGATCAAGACGAGGACGTAGAACGAGAGGTTGGCGCTGAAAACGAAACAGAATCGAAGGGAAAGAAGAAGAAGAAAACAAAGCATGGTGAGTCAGGTTTGATTGTGTGCAGCTGCTTAGTGCTAACCAAGCGTAAAGCGTGTTGGCTCTGACGGAGCTTCTGTTTCATCCTTTTCCGTTTTTCAGTCGTCAAGGAGGAGAGCGAGGCCGAGCCGGAGGAGTCAGATAAGCAGATGTTCGACGACGGTCTCGTGCTGGGAGTGTTCGTCCACAGAACCGATCGCCTCAAGACGGACTTGCTGATCTCACACCCCATGGTGAAGATCCACATTGTTGATGAAATCACCGGGAAGTATGTGAGGAAAGAGCACTGGTGAGCGCAAACTGCACTTCAGTTCCATTTGGTGTTGAATTTATTTTGCGTTTTCCTGCTTCTGTTTATTCGTGTAATTTCTAATTGTCCTTCGTTCTTAAAGTCAACGGCCCGTCTCTTCATTTTACGAACAAGAGAATGTCAGCCACATTCTGCCGATCATTACGCAGCCATTTGACTTCAGGAAGAACAAATCCATCATCCCCGAGTGGCAGGAGCAGATCCTATTCAATGAACGCTTTGGTTACTTCTTTCAGCAAACTGAATCAGCCCCCAGAGTTATACTCTTCTTTGAAGTAAGAGACAATTTCTTACCCCAACTTGCCTTTTCTGCTGTCATTTTTTTATGTTACTTTGTGCTAGCTAATGGGTCTTTTTTTTTTACATTTCAAGATCCTTGACTTTATGACTGTGGAGGAGGCGAAAGCCAACTTCGATGCAGACAAGCACGAGCGAGGCTTCCGAAAGATCGCGTGGGCATTTCTGAAGGTAAAATGTTCGGCCCTTAAAACTTGCCATTAGTCGTTTTGACATTGGTATTCATGGAGACGTCTTCTGATTTTCCTCCAACCCGCCAGCTTATCGGTGCAAATGGGATTCTGAATATCGAGAGCAAACTTCGCCTTCAGCTCTTCTGTCCTCCACCTCGGGCGAAGAGACAGCCGGAAACAATAGAGGTGTTTGAGTGGTGGAGGAAGTACCCAAGAACCAAATATGCATCCACACTCTATGTCACTGTGAAAGGGATTAAACCTCCAGAGTGTGTAAGTGTTAAAAAAAATGACCTCCATAACTTTTGGTTCTTTGTTTTTATATTTCATTAAGTTGGAGTGTTTGATGCTTATTTGAGCTAAGCTTTGTTTTTTTTTTTTCTTTTGCTCGTTAGGTGGACCCCGGCATGCGCTCTATGATGGCCTTACAGGAGGAGAGGGGCAGCACTTCCTATAGTGACCTGCAAAATGAAGCCAGCAAGATAGAACCCGGTCTCAGCAGGCAGCCCGTCCTGAGGTGGAACCGACTGCCCGGGCAGGTAGCCGCATGCTAACATTTGTCATTGTAATGAAAAACAGAAGAGCTTTCTAAAGTTTGCTTTAAGATACGATAAACGTTTCTCCCTGAACTTCCTTGGCACGGCTCGTTGTGTAAAATCTGCGTTGTTTAACAGCGTCTTGCTGAAATCCTCACATTTTTTCAGATCCGGTCGTGTTACATCCACCGACTTCAGTGGCGTTTAGTTAAGTTTTAGTAGATAGACCAGCGTAAAGCGGCCTCGTAATTCAAAAGGAGAAGAAAATCATATTTGTTGTTTTAGGGTTGTTGGGTTTTTTTTCCAAACATTTCATACAAATTAGTATTTACAGCTTATAAAAGGCACTGATGCTGCCGTCACCGCGGAGATGTTGTGTAGAAGAGGTTGATACTCAACGTTATTTTTTTTCACCACACAGAAAAAAACGTTTACGTTTTTGTCTCATTTTGATCACAGCATCTTCTTCCGCATATTTGCTTCTGTCCCCTGCGTGGGTTGTGGCAAACTGCAAATAGGACGTCAGCTGGCAGTTACGTCCAAACTTTTTGGCGCAACGGACCAGAAATGTTAAACTGAAATTTCCCACAGGCCACAAAATGTAACATTTAAAAAAAAAAAAAAAAAAAAAAAAAAATCATTGTGTTTTTTTCTTTTTTGTTTTACTTCCACATGCTCAGCAATAAATTAACATGAATTATTTTACTGAAAGAAATGAGGCATTCTGATGTTTGTAGAAAGCAGATCTCTAATTTATGCTTGATCCAAAATATAAAAAAAGAGCTCATTTCTTAAAAAACAGGCATATAATTCATGAAATTCCAGGACCAGTTGTCGTGTTTCTCCTTCCGCTTGACAAATTCACACTGTTATATCTATGATAATAGATTACGTTGAAGGTTGTGGTTGTACAGAGAAAAATTTCAAGAGATATGAATGCTTTCGTGAGGCTCAGCATTTGGCCAAAAACTATTGGAAGTATTTTTTAGATTGTCTGACTTTCAAGAATCAAAGTTAAAAACTCACAAAATATTCTCTGTGGTAGATCTGTCGGATTCCCAACAAGCACGGTTTAGCTTTCCGTGGCGGTAAGATGGGCTGTTTCACCGTTCTGTTTTCTCACGCTGGAACCAGGCTGGCCGCTGCTTGTGCTGACAGAGATGCTTTCCCTGTTGTTGGTAAGCAGCGCCTCATTTCTACACAGCTGCTGTTTTTTTAGTTTCCTCCAGTCAATTAACTTGGTCTTTTTGCAGATCTGTGAAAAAAAAAAAAATCAAGTCTCATCAGACTGTAAAAGAAGACATTTTCTTTGCTTCTTTTTTCCAGTGTATGAGATTCCTTCTGGGACAGTGCTGGCTGCTTTCAACGGTCATCTGAAAATTGTGTATGATCTCTGCTGGTCTAACGATGATAGGGTCCTGCTGTCCGCCTCCTCGGACGGAACGGTCAGGTAAGCCTTCTGGTTCGGATGTAAATAAAGTCTCTAAAAGCGCCGAACAGGAAACACAGCGACGCGGCTGTCACTGCATCCTCTTCTTCCTCAGAGAGTGGAACGTGGAAAGGCTTCTGGAAAACGCTCAGAAGGTGCTGCCTCACCCGTCCTTCGTCTACTGCGCTCAGTACCATCCCGGCGCCCAGAACCTGGTGGTGACTGGGAGCTACGACTGCCTGATAAGAGTCTGGAGGCTTGATGTGGACGATGTGAACGGCCAGATGCTGCAGGAGTTCGAGACTCACAAAAGCTTCGTCAACTCAGTGTGTTTCGATTTCGAAGGTACCGCTGAACCCACGAACGACTCAAACAGAGAGACTTGTTGACTCCCTCGCTAAAGATGTGGAAAAATGAACTTATTGCAGTAGAATAATTTCACACTGGAAAAACGTGGCGAAACCCAACCTTTTAGTTAAATATGTTTAGTTGTAGTTGTATGTAGATTAGCCTGCAAGACTTAATGCTCATTGCTAAAGTTCCCTTGAACTTTGAGCACTTGATGCCATGTTCATTAGCTGCAAAATACACAGAGCTGCATTCTCAATCATTGTGTGCAACAAAGCAAAATTTGTTGGAATGTTATATTTCAAGCGCCGTATATTCATATCGATAATTTCTTTGGTCACTTGGACATTTGATGTGAGATGCTAAAGCACATGGGGAAGTGGTGGCGGCATAGTGTGAGGGTGAAGCAAGAAAGGAATCAAGGAAACGTGTCTAAGTTGTAATCAATAATGTCAACAAATTGGTGATTTTCCACATAATGCATTCTCTCTCTTAGTCTGAACCTACCTATTGTGTTTGTTGCTCCCAAATAGCAACTCTACATGTAGCCAATGTCTAATGATTGTTTTAGACACGAGGAGTCCATTATGCCACTGCTTGATGGAACTCTCCCAAAGTTAGATTTTTTTTTTTAACTCGTGTACAATCCCGATGACTGTGCGATATGGCAAGATAAATATGTTTTCTCCTCCAACCTACAGGCTAAACTAAATGGGGCTCACGCCATATTTGCACCTCAATAAAGATGAAAGTTATTAATGTTTAGTACATTGGTTTTCAACTGGCGGCTCTTTGGACCTTCCACACTACTTTCTCAAAAAGTAATAAAGAACCATGAACATGGAAACAATAACAAATGCAGGTTTGAGCAATTTTCAGTTTTTTGATGGAATCATTGCAGCGAATTTCCCCCCCAAAAAATGACTAAGAGAAAAAGTTACATTTTTTTAAATAATCTTTTTTACATCTTTTTGGAAACTATGCACACTTTCAGAATCAGATTAGCTTTAAAAGACAAAATTGTGTGACCAAACAGTAATGTTGACTCCAATTTCGAGAGCTCACATCGTACAGACATTAAGTACATATAATTAAACTCTAGAGGAAATAAAACAAAGAAAATCTTATAGTGTAAGAGGTGTGTTAGTGAAACATGTCCGTAAACTTTGAACTTTTCTCCAGTGCCCAGTGAAAAATTGTTTTGCGGCGCTTAAAATGTGAATTTGTTTAAATGTTTTAGCACACCTTTACCAGGCGAGGGGGTTAGTGATCTGAATTCCATTTATGATAACCTCTTTTGTCGTTCTCGATGTAAACAGGAAGAAGAATGTTCTCTGCCGACAACACAGGCATCATCAATGTGTGGAAAACTTCAGTACACAGCAGCAAACAACGCCAACATCCGTGCCAGCAGTGGTCGATAGAGATGGTATCAGAAACTGATATTATCGTAAAAGATAACACAGCATGGCGTAGATTCGTTGGATCGAGGTTTTAGCGATTGTTCACACAGGAACACAGATTTTGTGTTCTGTTTGGCTCTTGGCAGAAAATTGACGAGAGCGACCTCAGGGGCATCCCTATAAACATGCTGCAGCTCCATCCGAATGGGCGGTGTCTGCTCATCCACGCCAAAGACAGCGTTCTCAGGATGATGGATTTGAGGATGTAAGTAACCGAAGACCATCTGAGGTCACAGAAGACGTGCGGTCATTTCTTATTTAGGACATTTATTTTGCTTCGTGAATAATTTTCTGGCTTTTATTATTATTTAAGCTTGGCTATAAAGAAGTACACCGGTGCAACAAACTACAGAGAGAGAATTTATAGCACTTTCACTCCGTGTGGGAATTTCATCTTCTCTGGTAGTGAGGATGGGATAGGATATGTCTGGAATACCGACACAGGTGACAATCCCTAGTAAAAACAAAACCGCAAACTTATTGCGCGTAATCTGTGTTGTTCCTCTAATCAATGTGCTGCTTTCCCAGGAGACCAGGTCGCAGTGTACTCAGAGCTTTGTTACCGCAGTGCTCTCCACGGCGTCTCCTTCCATCCGCATGAGAACATGGTGGCTTTCTGTGCGTTCGGTCAGAGCCAGCCGGTGCACATGTACCTGTATGACCAAAAAGGTTTGTGTTTGTGTCATGGACGGATAATCTGCAAATTGGATTTGATTTTATTTCCACACGGCCCATAAACATTTTGTCATATTACAACCTCAGGGTTTCCCCCACTGTATTATAAGCCTGGCGGGCCACCAGGCTTTACTTGTGCCCCCACCAGGCTAAGCATTGCTTATTTATTTAAGTCTTTTTAAAAGAATTTGCATTTTTTTTAAGACTTTATTGTTGGTGTTCATTTATGAATCTCCCAATTTTTCAATAACACATAATTATCAGGCGATATTTTGAAATTTCCTGTCAACTTTAAACATTTTGTAACTCAAAAACACGACGGGCCGCTGGATGAATGACTGCTGAGCACTCCAACCACCAGGCTTAGCAAGTTTTCACTACAGTGCATTTGATTAACACATGGTAGCGAATAATTGTGACGTGGAAGAAAAACAATACACGTCGCGGCCAAGGCTAAAATGTTTTATAAGTGAAAATCTGGAAGGTGTGGCTGCATTTGTTTTCAACCCTCTTAAGTCAGAGCCGCAAGGACATTTCGCTGAATTCACAAGTCAAGTCATTTAGAAACTGAAATGTTTGCTCTTCACAAAATAGCTCCAGCTCAGGCAGATTAGTTGATTGGCAAGTACATTTGATATTGTAAATGTGGGCTTGCTGCTTGACCTTTAATGACCTCTGGAATATTTTTAAAATAGTAGTGGCACAAACAAACATTTTTGAAAACAGCACAAACATTTGACACCAGTTTTGTTTAATTTGAAGAAAGTTTAGGGGTGGAAGGATTTCGCAGAACATCTCTGTTTATACTGTGATTAAAACACACAAAGGTGGAGACCATTTACTAATCAACGGATTTCTACAGACGATTGGTTGTCATTGTATTTGATTAATCGCATCGAATAATAAAAATGCATTGCCATTTGTGGTTGCAGAGAGCTGAAAAGGACACTGTGAATAGTTGAAATCAGCTGCTCTATTGAGCTCAGATGAATAATTGCCATTCGTTGTGTCGACCCCGTCTTACAGTGTCCCAGCTGGAGATGCACAACAATCTGGAATTGAGCAGATCAGCGTCTCTGGACACTAAACCTGTCCAAAACACTCCCGACTCCGTGGTGCTGCAGGACACACCGACTCCTTCCACCATGGACCAGTTTGGCCAGTTGGCCAGATTTGACCTGAAAATGCAGTGTGTTAAAGACCATCTGGATTCAGTTCTTGTAAGAAATCTTCTTTTCTAACAGAGATCTGAGTCTAAATGTTTAGACATTCTAGATATTAACCATTGCTCCCTATTATTAGCCGTGTCAGTAACATCTCCTGTTTTTATGCCGTATGTAGGAACCATATCGAAGGACAGCAGCTGTTGGGCTCAGTGTTGATCAAGGTTGTAAATATGAAAATAACTTTATATGCCGCAAATACCTGAATTAATAGCATCATATGTGATTTTTTTTTTTTAAATTTACATCTTTGACTATCTGCAGAGAAAATGGGCACGACGCACGCAGGCAGGAGCTTTACGTCTGACATTGGCACAGTGAGTTTTGTATCAGCGCGCCTTAACCTGTTTTTTGGCAAGGCATTTTTGCTGCCATTAGGTGGTTTAAATGCTAAAAAGGAAAAAATAAATCGGATGTAGCGCTAGTCAAACATGTGTAGTGCATTTGTTTTCACTGATGCTTAAAATATGACTTATTTCCTGTCATTTGTACCTAAATAGCTTAGCTTATCTTCTTTGTAATAAAATGCATTTTAAAAACTAACTGTAACAGTTATTTTACCATATAAATATACGAGTGCAGCTCAGAAAATTTATATTGTAAAAAAGTTTGCCTTATGTCATTTCAGAGGGTAAAACTCATATTATATATGATATATATTCATTACACATAAGGTGAAATATTTCAAACTTTCATTTCTTTCTAATCTTGATGACGGCTTGCAGATAATGAAAACCCAAAATTTTGTTTTCTCAAAAAAAATCTTTAACTAATAATAATCAAAACGACAACAAATTAAATACTTGAAATGTTTCACTCTGTGTAATAAATCCATATAAGTTTTACCCTTTGATAGGAGAAACGGCAACATAGATGTTTTTAAGACATTCACATTTTTATGAGCTGTACGTCAAGGCAGATATTGTGAGATACATTTCTTTGCTTCGCAAATCAACGACACCTTTTTCTTTCCCCACAGAAGGGATTAAAAGCACCAATACCTCCTCCGTCTCTGCTGTCGCCCCACTCCAAGCTGCAGCTCTCTGGTTCTTTGGCGGACCAGCTGATACCCCAAGCAGTCCTGAGGACACAAAGCAGTGAGTGTCTTGTTCAGTTCACCGGCCGGTTTTGTCATCAAAAGCAGCATTACGCATTATGATTTATCTCACAAGTAAGACCCCTCTCACAAAGGACTCCAGCATTACTGTGACTTAAAAAAAAAAAGCAACCCAGCAAGAACTTGGTTGTCTGGAGGGTCTGCATGTTATTCCTGTTGGGAATAATGAGTTTCCTGACTGTTTTGAGCTTGCACTAAACTTCCATGGCTTCGATATGTCAACATCTGCTTTTATGGTTGCATCAAGAAGCAACAATATATATATATAAAAAAAATAAATAAGTAAAACCTGGCTGGCACACCGGCATGGATTGGTCCTCAAGAGAATCTGTAGGAGGACCAGCCATTCTGGCCTCAAGCCAAAGTCACAGCCTAATCACATCAACACTAGGCTGGCATTGCTTTAATTTACTGTAATGCTGTTGATGGGACAACATTGCATCCAGTAACTGCTCTGTCTGTTACCAAAACTATGTCACTAAGCATTTGGATTGAATATCCGACTGTCCTCACAGCAATAAGTACAACACTGCGATCAAAAGATTGCTTTCCCAGCAGGATACAGAATGACACACCTCCAAATTGCACATATGCTAGTTGTCCAAAGTGATACCTGTGGTTGGTATGAATTACAGAACATCAGAGAAACATCTGACCAGTATCAACCTCATTTACAGCTGAAATGAGGTTTTCCAGATTTGCAGTCATGAACCTAACTGTTCTAGATGACTTGGTTGATCTTAACACTGAGTAAAAGGAGCATAAACAAGTTATTGAGTTATGTCACGTTTCAAAGTCACTTTATTGTGTTTCCAGGAGGCATCGGTCAGAGGATAAAAGGAGCCTCGTCTCTTAAACTACATACAGTAAGACTTTCTGACGTCATTACTTCCTTTTTGGTCAAAAAAATTTAATGCAGTCACAGGTTTAATGTAATGTTGTTTTTTTTCTCTACCATAGTCTCTCCCTGACCAAACCTCTTCAGCTTTTTATGATCCAGATTCTGCCCCTGTTCAACAAATAGTAAGTTTTCACAGTAATGCTGAACTCGCTCCCTCCCATCTGTCTATGTTCTATGACCCATTTCATCATCGGGATCTCTTTCTTAGGTCGTTTCCATCTATAACTACGAAGCGAATCGATCTGATGAACTGACCATCCGGCGCGGCGACGTCATCCAAGTACTGTACAAAGACAACGACACCTGGTGGTTCGGACGCCTGGTCAACGGGCTGCAAGGATATTTTCTTGCTTCTTACGTAATCGATCAGCGTAAGAGGCCCACATTTTGGGGGGTACAGAAGTATTACGCAATGGAGTTTCCAGGTTTTGTTAAAAAAAAAAAAAAAAAAAGTTTTTAATGTTGTTGTTGCAGGTGAGTTTAGTGAGGACTCCACAGAGAGAGACCCAACTTCACTGGAAAAGCACGTGGAGAGACCCACTCCCACAAGGGTAAGAAGCCAGGTTGATGAAACGAGCTGAATAGGGGATTTTGTCTGAACTAAAGAAGAGATTTTGTTCACTTATGTTATAGACGTTTTCTTTTCTCTACTGTATTAGTGTAGGCCTAAAGACAAAATAAAAAAAAATCCCACACGTTTAGATGGCGTTTTAGTCCCTCGTTCACTCCCACTTGATGTTTTGTCTCCCACAAAGATTATTGGCGGCAAAATGTCAACAATCCTAAGAATCTGAGAGTATTTTAACAGGCTGTGCTTCTCTTTCTCGTCTTCTTCATTCACTCTGTGATAAGTTTGTTTTACTTTGACCCTTGCTGTGTATTTCTGCCTATAAAGCTTATCAGCGTTGCTTAAAGCAGAGATTTGATGTATGGTGCAACAATCGTTTTACAGCTTCCTGCCAACTTATCGCAACCTGGATATATACAAAGTGTTTTAAGAAATCTTGTTTGCATTTATTACCTCACTCCTGTAATAAATATGGATAGCTGCATGGGTTTTTTGCTTTGTAAAACTGCATGATGAAGGTACGTCTGTTGGGTTTCTTGTGGTAACCGATTGGGTGTTTTGGTATCTTTTCCTGTCCCTCTTAGTTACTTGTTGTTTTTTTTTACTTTTCCAAACTCACGTTTCAAGGTGTCTGCTGCCATCAATTCTTCTGGGGAACTTCGGTTTCTCTCTGAGCCAACTTTTTCGGACACTGACCCTGAGCTGACCGATGCCAAGTAAGAGGCGTGCTTTGCTTAAATCCTCCTACATTCACCAGGCTTGCTTTCTGAACACTGCGCAGGGGTAGAAGCGGTGCTCTCTTTGGCGGATGCGCTGCGGAACAACAAAAGGGAGTAAAGTCTGAGTGTTTCCTTTCAGAACTAGGAGGAGGAGGAAGGTGAAAAAGCCAGGAGTAGCTGCGACTCAGACCAATTTCTCAGAGGCGGAAGCTTCGGGTTCGGCGAGGAAGGCCAGGCCGCCGCCCAGGCCTCTACCAAAGAGGCCGACAGGCCAGCCCAACCGTGCCTTTGAGCCTGATTGCTGAACTCGTTAAAAACACCAGTCTGGCTTTTTTTTTTTCTGTTTTTTTTTTTAACTGTTTGTATTTTTAAAGTATATTGTTCAGAATTAATTTGTACTTTTGTATACATTTAGAAATGCCGTTTTGCTTGCTGCTATATATATATATATGTATATAAATACTGAATAGCTTAAAATGTTATTTCACTGTAAAGGTTTAGATATATGACTTCAGAGGGCAACGTTCGTACACTATGGGAAAAAAACATGCAATTCTGTAATCACTTTTAAAACGTTTTCTGATAAAACCTCAAAGCTCATTTGCAGAATAGTTCAGACTCAATTTAGTAAATAACCAGGAACGTGAAACAAGGTAATAATTAGGTAGAAGACGTCACAACAAACATTGCCAGATCTATTTTATGGCACATTACATTACATTCGTCCATTAACAGGTGTGACCTGTATAAAATAGCATTTCAAATACAATTCTCTTAAAAGTGTTTTTTTTTCTTGCAATATTCCCAGGAATGTGTTAATGGATCCTGATGAGCTTTAGCTCAGCATGAAATCCAAGTCATGTGCTGCAGAATGCTGAGACCGCTAACACCAAAAGGTCTCGGTACCAAAGAGGCAGACGCTTTGGTCGTCTCTCCGATCGGAATCAATTACTCGGAAGCGGCTGCATGTACCGTCTTGTCTGCACAGCACCAGATCGAAACAAACACCGAAAACATTACAATTCTGTTGCAAGAAGAACGCAACAAAAGCTTTCCCTTGTGTCGAGAAGAATCGCTGCCATTCCCTTTAATGTCTGGCAGAGGGATTCATCCGTTCAGGAGAGGAGTGTTTTCATCAGATTGTTGATTATCTTCTCGCAACCTAATATTCAAACAGAAATGAGTGAAAACGCGTCAGTTCCAGCTTGATAACTTAGAAAATTATGACTTAATTTCCGATTCATGGTTACCTTTGTTGACTTCTCTTGCAGAGAGAGTAACCCAGGAGAAGTAAGGCCTACCAACAGAGAAGAACATTACTAACAGTATTAATAGTTTGTCATTTTTTCACTCTAATTTACAGGAGAATAAAATGATCACTCATTAATAACCTTTTGAGATAATGACTAATACTTACAGCTAGGAGTCCCATGGCACCCTGGACTGTTGCTGCCCATTCAAAGTTCAGGCGCTGCGTGATAAGGCCGCCCACTATAGGCCCGTAAAACATCCTTCGAAACAAACGTCCCCGTTAACGTTTAAACCCCCGAACAACCAAACGCAAGCGGCAAGAAATGGTTCTGGACTCACCCCGTGGACCAAAACGCACCAAACAGACCAGACACCATTCCAAGAGTGCTCAGTCCCTCTTCAAACCCTTGTTCACTGCAAATGAAAGAGCATGGAGGAGGAAAAAAAAACAACAAACAACTACCTGTCGTGTGTGTGAACAAGATGTCAACATGTGGAACAAACACGGGGGGGAGAGACTCACTGTGCACATGTGATGATCTCAGGGAATGTGGGGATTGCAGTCATGCCCAGAGAAAATCCAATTAGGCCGAGCATGAAGACCAGCAACCACAACTGACTTTACATATAAAAAAAAAAAAAAACACAACATAAAGAAGAGAAGCCATACCTTTAAGCGTTACTCACCTGTTCTTAAAAATGACAAAGATTGTAGCAACATTACAAAGCAAGATTGATTTTTTTGTCTGAAAACAAGTCTGAGACTTCTATTCTAGTCATCTTGGGTTGTTTTTTGTTTTTTTTTAATTCCTGAACCTTTTAATTTTTTTTAAGAGGTAACCAGGTAATGTTACAACCTCGTTGCCACAGACCGAAGTTGTCAAAATGAAAGTACTTGTGGACTAATTTTACAGATTTATTTTTAACCAGCTTAAACTAAACACTATATTTTAACAAAAAGTAATCAGATTTTTGTAGAAAGGGAATCTTCAAACAATTGTAATTGCTCCAGAACAGGAAAGGGATCTTGCACTTGTTTTTCTTAATAAAAATAAAAGGGCTTTGACTTTATTGATTCCCATTTTCTTGGACTAAAAAAATTAAAAAAAATGTGTCTCAGTCTTCTCAAAAACAAGAGCAAGATATAGGTCTATTGTTAATAATAGGACAAAAACTTTGTGTTGTGACGTAGCATCTTCCATTTTAAATAGATCAACATTTTTGGAGTAAAGTGTCACATTAAGCACCGATATATTGGTGTGTCCATTTTGCGCTGCAGGCAGGGGCCACTTAAACTTGCTCTGAGCTGCTACAAATGGCCGACTGGCCGCACTTGGAGATCCCCGTCATGCACGGCACAGTACATCCAAATATTTTAAATGTCAAACCTACAAACAAGCTCAAATGTTTCCCTCATCAACAGTGGCAACGCTCTAGTGTTTTTGACAGATTTACTTGCTGATTGCAGTTGAAAATACAGGGGGGAAGGGGATGAGTTCCTGGAACAAACCGTCACCTCTTGATGTGAAAGAAAGGCGCAGGACCGAGCAGAAAGAAACAAACAGCAGTGACCACTCCTCCCGTCACTGTGAATCCTGTCCTTGTGGCCTGGTGAGCAACGATTCGAGTTAAAATTACAACCAACCGCACATTCTCGATCATGTTTGACTGCTTTGACGCTCACAGGATATTTATCTGTGAAATAACCAATCACAGGGGATGCCAGACAATACGGCAAGGATAAACCGATCATTATTAGTCCCACGTAGCCAGATGAGAGATTAAACTGAGAGGAACAGAAAAGAGAAAGAAAAAAAAATGTTAATATGACGCATAAGCAATAAAAGGCTGAACTGATTTTATATCAGGTAAGCAACGTACCGTTTTCATGGCAAACAGCGACAAAGTGGCATCAATGAACCCGAGCCCTGCACTTAGTGTACCTATCACGAAGCAAATCAGCAGTACTTTTCCATGGAAGAGCAGTCTGAAGAATGAGTCTTTGGATGGCTCAGCCTCTGATTTTAAATAAATAAATATAGCTCAATGTCAGGAAAAAGGAAAATTATCAAAATGACAGAAAATTATGTGTCAAATATTCAAACTCCTACCAATGGAGGGCAACACGAATATGTTGAAAGGAACCATGGCCAGCAGCAGACATCCGAGAAGCAAAAAAGGGACTTCGTATCCGAAGGAGTGGTAGAACCAGCCTCCCACAGGCGGCCCCAGAATGAGCCCGAGCCCAGTGAAAATCTCCAAGCTTCCCTGTAGAATCAAAGTATGGATTAGCAATCAGAGAGCAGCCGAGGTTTCTTCATATTTTGACGCGTTTAAAGCACAAACGTCAGTCTGTTCCACCGGGACCCGCACAGGGTGGTGAATATTTGGGATCTGGAAGAGATCCCAAATAGCTTTCAAAGATTTTCTACAGTTAAAAATCCAAACAGTGCACCGTGTTCAAGCACTTCTTCAAGACACCACCATGCCTTACAGCGAGGATGGAGAGATCATGTTATTTTTTCGGTGATATTTTTTCCTCTTAAGTTCGGTCTTATCTGACCTGAGGACCTTCTCATCTTGTCGTTCACAATAGTGCAGTATTTTGTGTTGGTCTATCATGTAGATTCCCATTAAAAAAATAAATAAATAAATAAAAATCATCACCAACTTTTTATTGCCAAAAGGCGATTTAGGCAAAAAAACATGATTTCAATATGATGACAACATGGGAAAATAAACAATTTCTAGCCGATACATAGATCAAGTGAATGAGAGCAGCAGAGTATTTCTCATGGGACTGGGATGTGCATAACTGAACCAACACATACTGGCTCAAACTGTTTCCCTGTTTTCTCAAGACTAACGTCTCAGCTGCATACCGGTCAGACAAAGGAGGTCTGCTCTCACCAAAACAGTCGCCACATTGTTTGGGAAGATTTTCGCCGTCATGGCAAAAGTGGAGGTCATGGCACCAGCAAAGCCCACAGCGTCGATGGACCTCACTATAAAGCACAGGCTAATGAAGGGGGCCCCCGAAGGGGCCCGATCGAGTAATCTGCCGTGAAATAAAAGAGGAGACGACTTGGTACATGAACGAATCGAGTCACTTCAGTGATTCAGTTTAAACGAGCGGCACGTTTCAAGCACAATACAGTGCTTCGCTTTTACAATTAAATTAGTGAAACAGATACATTTTTCGGCCTAACTTACTGCACCAGCACATCTGCGGCCAACAAACATAATAAAGCTGCTCACCCAAACATGATGGTGCACACCGACGACACAAAAAGTCCTGCGATTAGCATAAATTTTGCTCCAATCTGGACAATCTGCAAAAAAGACAAAAAAAAAAAAAAAGAGTGACACCTGCCGAGACGGAAGCTGAAAAATTACACATGTGCTGATGAAATATTGTCATATACTTACATATCTTCCCATCACCATAGAGCCTATTAAATTGCAGACAGCATAGCACCCAAAGATTAGACCAACCACAGTCTGACTGGCTCCCTTCTTTACAGCCTGCAGGGGAAGATTAATGCAAAGTGACCAAGAAACTCACAGCTGTAATAGTAGGTGGTGATGTTTAAACAAACAAAAAAAAAAAGGATGTCAAAGCATAACCACAATAGAGAGCTACAAAACAAAACGCGAGTCATTGCCCACACGAATGAATATTAATGCATATTAATTCGGGGCGTTTTATTTAAAGCAGAATTAAATAAATACTTACCCCGCTCCATCAAATGTGGTAAAATGCACTTTCAGCACATTTCTGACCTAATTCTGGACGAATATTCGACCAAACCGATGTAGACGATCTCGCCTCTGAGCACAGTTTGCGCATCTTTAACGGTGTTCAGGATGGTTGTGTGACCGTTTTAAAACCAGTTCTGTCGTGCGTTTCTAGTACGATTACCCTGCTGGGTCTAATTGTGTCTAGATTTGAGCAATCTGGCCTCGTCCATAAGGTCAATGCTCAAGCCACCGAAGCTCAAGCGTATCAAACTGGTAAGATGCTGGTAAACCAGAGTTTAACTTTCCACACTGAAGCAAACTCAACATTAGCACGCCCGCTCCAAAATCGACACCTTCAGCCTCGACTGAGATGTGAAGCTGTCCACATGGACAAGCTAATTGTCTTCGGGGGGGGGTGAGGGGGGGTGAGGTGAGTTTAAAGGAAAAGAAAGAGGTAGATTGAGTTAGAGATAGATTTTTATTTTTTTATGATAAAAAGTGTGTTAGAAGGAGTCGAGGCTATAATTTCAAACCTAAGATGACTGTCTCCACTCTGAAGCAAGCAGTACTGGTCCATGACATGAAATGGGTGCAATTTAACAAAAACAAAGAACTACTTTCCAAACTTTTCAACTCCAAACGGCTCCTTGAAGTTGGGGCTGTCCCAATTTTAGATGTTGTTCTTAAAACAAATTTTGGGGAACTCATAATTACTCATTCAGTTGCTCTCGGCAACATCCCACAAAACACGACTACTTATTAACTACCGATAGCGGCACAATTACGTTTTTAAAGGATCCTTGCGACTGCTGTCTTATCTATGCTGAGCTATACTCAAAGCAACAAATAAAGTTACTAATGGATATCGTAATTATCTATCTGCAAGGTGGGAATGATGACACCATTTTCTCCATTTTGACCTACATTTTTGCTTGTAACAGCCAGTAAAAGCCAATTATAGTGTGATAATTGAATAAAAACACCACGGTTTCATGATGCTTATATGAGCATTTAGGACAAAAAGAGCCTTTTAACAGGATCTAGCTATTTTTCCTGCAGCTGCAAAGATTCAAAGATATCCTGACTATTAAATATAGAAATATTAAGCATACGTGTGACAGTTAGTTATTTTTGAGTCATAGGCTTCAGCAAAAATATGGAATAACCCTTCTAAGGATTTTGTGGTAGTTTTATTTGTATAAAAAGCTAATAAAAGACGGTTGACTCCCACAGGAGTTGAAACCGAGGACGTTCAAACCACCAAATGTCAATCACAATGAGAAACGATCGCATCCCCTACTCCAACATCTCTCTGCCCAAAAAGATTTGCAAGAAGAAAGCAAAGTCTAAGCTAGTAAACATCAAATATCTGCTAATTTTATAACGAATACGTGTTTTGCTAAGTTCATCTTTGCAAAATAAAAATATTTGTAGTGCCTGAAGCTAAGTGCACAAAACACACTGAGATATTTAGAGTTGATTGGTTTTGTCTTTTTTTCCCTATATCTCATGTATTTCAGGCCATAAATAAATACCGTTTCGCAAAATTCAGAAGTTAATAAATGTAAAGAAACACTGTTACAGGCAGACTCTTTTAGGTTCACTTCAGGAGAAATTCAACACTTAACAAAAAAAAAAAAAAAAAAGATTTGAGATTTATTTCCCATTATTCTGAACTTTTTTTTTTTAAACTTACCTCATTAGGGAAAAAGGGGCCTAATATAGAGTAGCAGATCATTGAACTGAAATTAACAGATGCCAAAGATATTAAAGTGAGAATCTGTATTCTTGTCATTCTGGTAGGTTGTTCTGTTGTTTCAGCTGGAAAGGAGTTTTCTGCTGGGTGGGAAAAAAGGGAACAGAAACAGAAATACTAAGGTTTGAACTTCTTCAGTCTGAACAGCTTTATGCTCTTTTGGAGCAAAATCATCGCTAAGTCATCGTTGGCTCTCTGTAGCTAATTTACAGGGAGAGGGATTTGATGGATATTTACCACGTAGTTGCGAAAGTTCCCACTCACCTGCCTCCTGGGAACCAACATGCGCGTCCATTTTTTTTATTTTAAATTAAAACTATTTTCGGACTTGAGGTAGTTCCAGGTAGCGATACACAAACAAACAAGCGAACAGGTGTCCTGAAAACACAATTAAACGTCGCCGCAACTCTCCAAGCTCGAAGCTGAGCGAACACAAGCTCCCACACAGGACGGAAGCCGAACAGGTTCGTTATGGAAATCTTCCTAAATGACTTTAAGGTCGACCTTTACAAAATAAAAGCTCACTTCCGGTTAACGCAATAATAATAATAATAGTAATAATAACGCATTTGACATAGCTAAGGAGGACGTATACCGATAGAGAACATGGAAAAGCAGCAAAAACAATACAAAACATGGGGAAAATAGTAATAATAAAAAAAGAAACGGACAAAGGAGGAAACGGGGGAGAAAATGTAAAGAGGGAACATAAAAGGAAAAAAATATATATATATAAATGTAAGATATAAAAAATACAGAATATGAAAAAAATAATTAAAAAAAATAAATAAAATACAAAATTATTTTTACTAAAAAGTACAGAATATGAAAAAGTGAGAAAAACAAATAACAAATGAAAATAGAATGGAAATTACATGCTGCGCTTTTTTTCTTCTTCTCCAGTACCGTGAACAGGAGATTGAAATAACAGAGAAATTACTTCACAAATAAAACAGCAGCAAAAACATTGCAGATAAATAGATTTTATTACATTTTGGCTAGCCCATAGGTCTTTACAAACCTACTTTTTTTTTTCATCACAGAATAAGAGAAATAAAATCTGGCTGCAAACTCTTCATTAGGCAGTATTGCTGATGACTGGCGAACACTGTCTTTAAAGTTGCACAGACGGAAAAAGCGTTGTAAAATGAAATCATTGCACTTCTTGTTGCTCTCCAAGGCTTTCCCCTTAAAGTAATTTGAAACAAACATTCAATAATAATGTATCTTTTTTATACATTAGCACCAAATTTACATGAATCTCACTCCTACAGCTCACTTAAACAACTTATAAATACACTTTTGCAAAATTATTTTCTTTTTTTTGTCTACAGATGTAACATCACAAAATATTTGGTAAGTAAAAACAAAAGAAATGAAAAAAAAAATGTTAGCAACGAAGCACTTCGTATCTAAGCGCAGGTCACTTGCCAAATCCACAGTGTAGCAAGCGGCTTTATATTTTCCTTTGCAATTACAACATCAGTTCTGTGTAGGTAGGATTATTGCACAAAAGCTCTATCTATTCAAAGCAGCACTGATTCCAAATAGTGAAACTACAGCACTTCACATTCAAATGCAGGATTCAAGTAGCATCATAAACACCCAGCAAAAAAAAAAAAGAGTAACATTTCACTTTAGCTTACATATGGCACTCAAAGACTTAATCAACCAGCAACGGGAGGATTTTTGTAAACAAAAACAGTGTTTGGGCTATAGAATTACACAAAATATAATTAAATGTACAAATGTTAAATGCAAGCCTCCATGAAATATTACTGCCTCACTGAATCAATTTGTAATATTTTTGCCAAAAGATGGATTTTAACGCTCACTGCATCACTTCATAGAAGTAACATAAATACGATGCCAAACTTTGCTCAGGTCTTTCAGATGCAATGACTCACTCATTGAAAGCATATAGCAGAACAAATTAAACAAATCTCGCCAAATCCTGGCCTGGAATGAGATTTGAATCAGCAAAGTTAGCAAAATCCTAAAAACAACTAATAATAAAGCCAGTCTTCTTTACTGGATTCCTTTTAAATAAATTTTAAAAAGTGCAATATTTGTGTTAGATATCCTATGGTATGGCTTAGAGGCAATGTATTCTAAATTTCAAACTCCATTCTATCCTCAGAAATTGCATTTGTTTAATGCAGAATGAATATCAATTATGCAAAGACTTATTATATTTATTTATAATATTTATTCTAAGTTATATTTCTGAACTACAGCATTAAGTCAAAGTTCTGGATAAACTGCTTCCATCAGTACTTGACAAGCTGACTTTGCTTTCGATACTAACTGTGAATCACAGGTATGTGAACAGCCAAATCAGAAAAAAACAAGAAATCAGGGAAAAAATGTAATAAATGTGTCTCAGTCCCGAGCATCAGAGTCTAATACCAGTACAGAACAGCAACACCGGCAAAACAACTCTTCATTTCAGTCTTTGAGTCACATTGGCCAAGGCGACAGCAAACGCCTGCACGGCTGAGAAAGGGTACTGGAAATCCAGGATGTAGGCGTTCCCGTCTATTCGTCCAAACTGCATCACCTGAAAGAACAGAGAACATCAGAAACACATTAGGGATTTCTTATTGTTTCAGAAAGTTATTCAGTTAAAACTCTTACGTCATTGCTTTTCACATTACCTGCCTGCCATCCAGCTCTATCTGAAAATTTTTTGCTGACTCCTGAGTTACCCGACCGCCAAAGTCAAGCTGATAGACCTGCGTAGCCTCGTTCCAGAGCGGCTGCTTATTGGCCATGACGTAGACAAACCCTTGGCTACCTAAACTGCGGTCCTCTCTTTCGTTGGCCTTGCGGCACTTGATCTCTTCCAGCTCACTTGCCATACGCAGGCTCCTCTTGTTCTTCCAGCTCTTTTTGCTACTCTGGTTCTGGTTCATGAGCTCGTCGCCACTAATAAACAGCTCTGGTTCACTTTCGGAGCTGTCCTGGAACTCGTTCGTTGTCCTGCTCATTTTCTTAGTCTTATTGAGTTGTTCTCTCTGCCCCTTGGGCTTCTTCTTCTCTCTACTGCTGAGCCTTGGGCTGGATATGAGGGTGTTGAAGTCAGAGAGCGCCCGCCCTTCCTTTCTCGATCTACTCTCAGAGACTGTGGACATGTTGCCCTCCTCTGCCCTGCTGTCAAGCCTTTTGCGGCTCTTCTTGCTGTAGCGCTCCGACTCCTGAGGAACGGGGCTTTCGTTAAGGGATGACGGCTCGGGAAAATTGTTGGCAGAGTCCGCTTGGTCTTCTGTGGCACTTTTGGATGGGATCAACTCAGTGGGCGGGGGAGGAGGTGGTAGCGGAGGTGGTGGAGGTGGAGCGGTGGGAGGAGGTGGGGAGAGTAGAGGCTTTTCTAAAATCTGATGAGTTTTGGTTGGCAGGGGAGGAGCTGGAGGATCTTGCATTGGTGGTGGACAGGGGTAAGGGTTCCAAGGATGTAAACTTACAGGGTGAAGCTGAAGTCCAGCGCAAGAGCTAGCTCCAGGATATAATGGAGGGAGAGGACAGCAAGCCAAGTTAGCCAAATTTGGAGGGTACCCTGGTGGTAAGACCAAACTAGGATCCTGTTGGGCAAAGGATACCGAGGTGACTACTTCATTTGGGGAGCACTGTGGTGGAGGGTTCTGTAGGGTCTGGAGTGGAGGTCCACTGTGACCCACACCTGGGGGGAAAGGAGAGAGGGATATCTGGTATCCTGATGGGAAGGTAAGAGTGCTCGTGTTCAGACTGGTTGGAGGCTTCGTTGTGAGGACAAAAGGAAGCCGAGTAACGTCCAAGTGCTGAGCCTGACTGATAATGAGAGGGGGTGGTTTAGGATTTCCTGGTGGCGGGGCTAACATCGTCTGCTCTGGAGTAAGCCAGAAGTCCTCTGCGGTGGAGGTGTCCCACTGATACGGCGGAGGGCGTTTGACTGTCATACTGCCGTCACCCAGATTCAACTGACGAACAGATTTCTCAAGGTGGCACTGCTGATTTAGCGTCTCGTCTTCAGTAAATGCAGAGTTTACGTACACTGTTCTGTCCCGGCTGTTATCTACCGCTCCCAGTAGACTGTAAGACGACTGAGACGCCAGCGGTGAGGCACTTTTGGAGTGCACTATGATGGTGCTGTGATGAGCCCCTTTGCCTGGTGGGAAGTCTTGCCTTACGACCGTGCCGCCTGCGATGCCACTACTAGTAGTCCCCCCTCCAGTTACACTGACACTCGTGCTACTGCTGTTACTGCTGCACTGTGTGCAAGTGTACAATGCAGTGGGCACCCTCTGCTGGTAGGAAAGCGTCAATGCGCTGTTCATTTTCGCCTTGGTGGGCAAAGTTCTTGAGCTGTCCATCATCTGTGGCACTTTGAGTCCCACATCTCTGCGCTCACGACGTAGAGTGGCATGAATCAGACTGCTGTCGATTTTCTGAGGAGGAGGAAGAGTAACAGTTACCTGATTGGCCGGATCAGGGTATGGAGGAGGGTCTCCACTTGGTATAGAATACCGAGGGACAGACAGACGACTCAACGTGGCTGAGCTGTATGGTAGTTGAATTTTTTTATTTTCAGTGGAAGTCACTTTAAGAGTTGCCGAACCTCCAATGCCATGAACAGAGTATGCATTCTGATTGCGAATGAGGCGTCTCCGTGGGCGACATACCTCCTCTACATTGCCACTGCTGTCAAAGGTGGTGATCCGTTCGTACCCCAGAGGTGTTGGGTATTGCAAAGTGACTGGGTGAAGCAAAAATTCATCTTTCTTGAGGCAGGGATCGGGAGCCAGGACACTTGGGCTGTCACAGTTTGTAATGAACGTTTGAGGAGCAGCAGTGGCTGTAGCCGCTGCCGCAGACACCACGGTCCCTGGGTACGGAGGTGGGGGGTTTACCTTCCTCATTTGGATCTCCACAGCTCCATCTGTTTCGCTGAAGGAAGGAGGTAACGTCCGTGGAAGAGGCGGCTTCAGTGTGTGTGTGTGGTCCCCCCTGTCCAGCTCAGGCACAGCAGTGGGAGGAGGGATTGAAGGAAGGAGATGGATCTGTTGCAGGGAAATGGTTGGATAGCCAGTGGGAGGCGGCGGCAGCGACATCTGCATTTTGAGCTGCTGCTGCATTTGTTGGTGCTGCCTCTGCATCTGTTGATGTTGCTGCTGGATCTGCTGATGCTGCTGCTGCAGCTGCTGCTGCTGCTGCCTCATCTCCTGTATCTGCTGCCGGATCTGCTGCTGCTGCTGTTGCATTTGCTGCTGCTGCTGCTGCATCTGCTCGTGCTGCAGCTGCATCTGGTGCTGCTGCTGCTGGATTTGCTGCTGTTGTTGCTGCTGAGTTGCAGCCTGCTGTTGGGTCTGTTGCATTGGCGGGTGCAGTTGAGCCTGCTGTTGATGATGTTGGGTCTGTTGATGTAGAGTCTGTGGGTGATGCAGCTGCTGCAGCTGTTGATGTTGTGGCTGCTGCTGCTGCTGCTGCTGTTGTTGTGTCTGGGACTGATGGTGGTGTTGCTGCAGTTGTGACTGGGACGGATGGTGCTGTTGTTGCTGCTGTTGCAGTTGGTGATGATGCATCTTCTGCTGCTGTTGCTGCTGCAGCTGCTGCTGCGTTTGCACCGTATGGGACTGTTTCGATGGCTGCTGGCGAGGTTGCTGTGAATGAGCCCGCTGTGAGTGAGGCTGTGGCGGTAGATGGTGAGGAGGTGGTGGGGGAGGCAGAGTACCAGGGAGAAGAGAACCCATGTCTAACCCACTGAAAATCCCCTGACTATGATTTGGGTATCTAGTTGGAACGGGGTATGGTGATGCAACAGCATCTTGGCCATGATCTGGGACAGGAACTGACGCTGAGGCAGCTGCTGCTGCAGCTGCTGCTGCGGCTGTGGCTGTCGGATTGGTTAGTACGTCAAGCTGAATATTCTGATTGGCCAGGAGGGATTGAACAAGTCCAATACTTTGAGTTGGAGACATGGCTTGAGCTGGGCTGTGGATGGGAGCAATGGGAATATTGACGGTACAGGGTGGGTTGTCTCCGGCTACTCCAGATGGCCCCATCACTTTAAGAAGACACAGAGCAGAAATTTACCCAAAGACATGGAAATCTCATAGTATATTGATAATTTTACATGTTTTTTAATTGAAAATTGTGCTGTCATTGGTACCTGGTAGGTCATCCTCATCCTCGCTGAACACATTGGGGTTGAACACTGGCAGGCTCATAAAATCATGAGAAATTTTTCGCACTTCAGGAAGGTAGATAGTCATCTGCCTCGGTTGCAGATGAAGCAAACTAGTCTTATAGATCACTGAAGCAAAATAATACACAAAGAAAAAGAAATAAAAAAAACACGTATCATAAACTCTTTTGTAGACCAATCATACATGTGTTGGACATTTTTAGGAGATTTACCTGCACCGAGATTGGCTGGGAGGAAAGATGCGAGTCCTACAATTTTGAACTTTGTTCCCCAAATGTTAGATGTGACTTGTGCAAGGTAATTGTGCTGTGGAAGAGTAAAAATAGAAAATTACAAAATTAGTCTGGACGAACTTCTGCTACAACCAGGTTTCATTAACTGGATTTCATTTAGATTTTTTGGATTTAGGTTTTAGTTCTACATTTAATAAATAGACATAAAAAAATCTTACAAAAATATTGCAGTAACAGGATTATAACTGGTGTACTTGTTGATATGCAATCGGTTTGTTTCCTGCATAAGATGAAAAACCAGTGGAAGGTTACTTCCCTGGTTTGCTTGGCCTTAAATGTGATTTACTGAATATCCCCAAATATTTTTACCTTATTTCACCTTTTCACTCTGATACCACCAAGTGAATTTCAGTGGCGAGAGTAATTAAATATTAATATGAAGGTTGTAAGTTTGACTCCAGCTTTCCACACCGCATGCCAAAGTATCTAAAGGCAAGACATTGAATGTCAAGATGCTGATGAGACTGACTGACCCTGAGCTATTTTGCAGTGAAACTTAGACATACTTGAATAGACTTGAAGCTATAAGATAAATATCGACGCAGGGAGATTTATTCATAAAAAAGTGGAATCCTTTCTCATATAATTTCACCCCATCTTACCAATTATGCACAGCTTTTTGTTGGTTGACTACATAAAACCCCAATAAAATACAATAGAATTTGTGGTTATAATATGGCAAAATGTCAGTAAAAGAGTATGAACATTACATTATCAAGGCACTGCTTATGTCTTATATGCTATGTTTGAAGACGTCAACAGCTTTGACAAATAATTTTGAGTAAAGGTCAGTACCTCTGTGTTTCCATCCATTGTAAACTCACGGCGGGTCAGACTGGGTGACCGAACCGGAGGCTTTTTAGTTGGTAGCCGTGGTGACCGTTGCCCTTCTTGATTGGCACATGAAAGTTTGGGGGATTTTCTTGAATCCATATTTAACCTAAAAAAAAAAAAAGATTGTTAGACTTGTTAAAGTAACAGTATCAATAGACAAATCCTAAATGTGCAAAGGCTTCATCGACATCATTTCCGACTTGGTAACCTGTTTCCGCGTGATAACTTTGGCGACTTCTTCCCCACCCACTCGTCACTCAAGTCAATGTCACTGGAGTCGGAGCAGTTACAGCTGTCTGTGTAGGAGATCATGGGATTCACACACACGTCCTCTGGAACAAGAAACACAAGTACTGAAGATTACTGAGCAAACATGTCTGTGGCGCAAAAAAACGAACGTGGCATTAAATTTCTGTTGCATAAAAATGATTTAACGAGCCAAATGCCCGGTCCTCGCACAGGCTATTTCTGAATCAGGCCACAAATCATGTTACATCAGAGAGGAGACTGCGTTTGTTCTTCCTCCTGGCCAATGGCTAGAACACAGCACTCGTATCCCTTCTGGAAAGCAATAAAAGTGTGTTTTTATCTCCTATCCAATGCTGCCTTATGGCTCATCTGTCCTTACCAAAAAAATAATAAATAAAAAGAGATACATCAATAAGGTATTCTGAGCCAGATTGTAACATTTTTTTTTAAGTATTTAATACAAAAAAAGAATAAAATGTCCAGCAGCCAACTGCTAAGATCTTGTTGACATGCCATTGTATTATATAAAACTAGTCCTGATAGTTTGAAGAAGCTATTTTCAGAGAAGAATCAGCTGGCTCGCATTGCCCCTTCCCTTCACTTTATCTTTAGTCGCATTGATTACTGCAACAATGTCTTCACAGTTCTGCCTGAAAAATCGATCAGCATCAGCTGCAACAGATGCAGAACGCTGCTGCTTGTGATCTCACAAAGACCAGGAAGACAGAGCACATCACCCCACTTCTAAAGTCCTCACACTGGTTCCTTGTAGCTCGGGGATTAGACTTTAAAATATTTTTGTTTGTTTATAAATCACTGATTGGCTTAGTACCAAAATATGTTTTCATGTATATCACTTGTCATTGTATCAACCTTCGAGGTTACTCGGGTTAGTTATTCAGCAACTAAATAACTAACAACAACATATTTGTTGTTTGTTCCCTTGAAATATTTACAGATTGAATGTGGTTTATAGTTTTGGTGCAAATAATGATTAGGTAGAAGAAAAATTGTATTATTTTTTTTTTTTTGCATTTGAGGCTGATCAACATTCAGAGTAGATGAAGGAAAAATTAAGGAAAAATTAGCTCTCCGATTGCTCCGTGCATCTCTGAAAAATATACACACAATTCAATTTCTGGTGAGTATTAGGGTCAATTGCGAACTCACCAGGCTTGCCTTCAGTTTTTGGATCCATAATGACAAACTCAGGCCTGAGCTTACTGATGCGCCTTCCCTTGAGAATAGGCACCAGCCCCCCAAGATACTCCAGGTACAGCGTGTAGCAGGGGCCGCCTGCCTCAGGACTATCCTCTGCTCGCTTCATGGTGCAGTGCAGCCGCTCGTTCCCGGACGTGGGGTAGCTGACAAAGTCGCGGATGTTGTTGGGGTCAGGAATTGGAGGCTGGAACAGAGAAGGGAAAGATTTCTGGTTGCTCAAGGGGACAATATGAAAATGTGAGTGGGTTTGCTAATGTCTGATGACCTCTGCTCACTTCCCCAGCAGGATCAGCATGACCTAGCCAAACAACTGTAGGTTTTAGGAAATACGCTGAAGCGAAATACCTTGATGGTCGGTATAAAAGCAGAGGTAACGTAAGAGCAGAGCAGCGAGGGCATGTTCAGTTTCCCAACGTCCTTCTCTTCGCGCAGGGCGCTCGCAATGCCCTGCTGGCACAAGAGCTGGAGGCTGGCCACTCTGTGCTCCACACGCACCACATAGAGAGCTGGTCCACATGCAAGGAACAGGCGGGAGTCTCTGTGACCCCAGCAGATGGTAGTGATGGGCCTCTGAAACAGAGCAACCAAATATCTTCTATTGTTAGAACACGTTGTGCACTTCTACGGTATTTATGTAACTAAGACATGAAGCCTTGCAAAAGTTTTCATATTCATTGGTGTTTTCAACACTTTGCCACATTTTAACCAAAAATTTGTACCATGTAAACACTTTTACATGATAGAACTTCATAAAGTCGTGTATAGTTTTTAAGGGAAATGAAAATTTGCAAAGTGAGGCAGACGTTTGTACTCACCCCTCAACCTGAGTGAATACTTTAATTATTGGGAATACGTCTCTTTAAACTTAGGACAGGCAAAGATGGACATTTTCGCTAATTTTTTTTGTCTAAAATAGCTGAAGTTCGGTCTGATTAGATGGTGAGCATCTGCAGACAGCAAGTCTTGCCACAACTTCTACATTTGACTAAGGTCCGGACTTTGTCTGGGACGTTGAAACAATGAATGTGCTTTGATCTAAACAGTTCCATTGCAGATCTGGCTGTAGGTTTAGGTTCATTGTTGTGCTAAAAGGTAAAGTTTCACCCCAGTCTGAAGTGTTGTGCATCCATTAACAATTTCTTTACTCTGTATTTAGCTTCATGCATGTTCAGGCTATGTTGTAGTGAACCAACGGTAGCTCAGCAAAGAGCAAGAGGGTTTGAGTCAGTACAAGAGTGATTGACAGCGCTAAAATCCTCCCCCTGGCTCTGATTGGTTGTGTATTTCTGCAGTTAACAGTAGGAGCGAGGCCACAGGAGCTTGATTTTTCTTTTCATAGATTATCTGTCTTATACTGTCATGACATAATGATAAAAAAGAACGTTTTTAATAAAAGTTCCATATTGCAACTTTATAGACAGACTAACCTGTGCAGGTGTTTCCAGAGTGTATATGTGCTCTCCTTGTACATTGTAGAACTTAACAAGAGCATTCCTCATGATGGATGCACAGGCTGTGTCAGATGGGAGCCCGTGTTTCTCCATGCCAGCCACAGCCAAGAGGTCTCCCTGAGAGCACCACTGGGCTTCCACATCTATAGTGAGGAAAATTAAATTAGAGAGAAATTTGTAGAGAATAAAGCTGCAATTTTTACTCATGTGGGCTGGAACCTGAAGTGGCAATAACAGCGTTTCTCAATAAACAAATTCAAGACCTAGAATTGGTCTGGCATAGATCAGCCCAAGTCCTGTTCTTGAGAGTTAGCGTCCCGCAAACTTTTAGATACTTCCCTTCTCCAACACAACTGAATAAAATGAATGGCCCAATAAAAGGACTCTGAAGAGCTGAACACTTGCTGATGTGTTGGAGCAGCGATGCATCTGTCAGTTGCAGAATTGAAGCTATCAGAGTCCTGACTTGGGCACCTCTAAATTTGGATGATTAAAGTCAAGACACCATGAGTAATGGCTACCTTACACTTACGAAATATGAAAACTGTACCTTGTTGCATTGTCATACTGGAGGATCTTACCTTTCAGTCCTGAACGAATAATAGCCGGAGAAAGATCATCATAGTTGTTCATCAAACTGATATCTCCTGATAAGAAGGTGACTGTCAACAAAGGCTTGACTCGTCGAACTTGGAAGAAGGAAGAAACGTACATGTCCATAAGATTCTTTCCGTTCCTTCATTAGGCGTTTGCCATGAGCAGAGAGAGGGAGAAAATGGTCGTACCTAAAGGCAGGATATTGTCGTCGGAGTCTGTGTCGCTCTCGGTGCTGTCCTCGACCAGGAAGTCGGGGCAGTTCCACGACATGCTGACGATGCCGTCAGACTCGTGTAGCAGCACGTGAGCGAGCATCCGTCCATGACAGTCCATCACTATTACCTGCCCATCTGCTGTCCCAAACAACACCTACGGGAAAGTTGTTCAATGACAATAACTATGTTACTAATAACTAAGCCGCTGTTAAATAGAGACAGTGTTTCTTTTACACATTACGCATACCACCAAGGATGTTTTGATACTAGAAACTCAGCAGAGTATCTTGTACCTGCTGGTCATCAGGTGTCCAGATGCCACAGGTGATCTGACTCTCCAGGTTGATCTCTGAGGACCAGTGTCTCTGCCCGCTGACCGAGCCAACTAACACAAAGCCATCCCTGTAAGCGATGAGTGCTTGGGTGCCGTCGTGTGACCAAGTAAAATCACTCACCTGAAGGGAGATAAGATATGACAGAGTTTATGTTTGTAACAAATGCATGCTGCGTTATTTTTATTTTTTTTTTATTGAAACACAATAATGAAATTGCACACCTGGGCTCCTCTGTCATTCACTAACTCCACAGACCACCTTCCCTCATACTGGATCCATACAAAGATGCCTCCTTCCATATCACAGGTAGCCAGCTTCTGGAAGGGCTCATTCCAGCGCACCAAGACAACCTGCAAAGGAGCAAAGCAAGCTTTCTCCCATTTTCTAAAAGCACAGGTGGCTGTCTGCGGAGAGAAACTTTCAGGAGTAATGTGCTGCATAAACACGAGTCTAAAAAAAGACTCTGAGGCAGAACAGGCTTTTAAGAGCCAAAGCAGTTGGAAGGAGAGTCAGCACACAGGTGGATAAAAATAGCACCAGAAAGAAATAAGACAAGTTCATGAATGCAATAAGTCAAGAAAGAGACTTTAAGCAAAAGCTGAAAATGATTTGATTCTTACTTTTACAATTTATTATTTTGCAGACAAGCTTCTGGCACAATTCGTATAGCTTCCTTTCAATCGGCTGGTTTCTTGGATCAAAATTGTTTGTTAGGAATTGAGGAGCCCTTTGATTGTGTCCAAATTTCAACCATCTGATCCCAACTTGTCACAGCAAATTGGTTAGGATGCTCAAGAACAGCCCGGGAACCACAATGGAAACCACCAAAACACCATGTTGATTTGCCCACACGGACAAGCCAAATTCCTTTTTGTGAGAGATGTTTTAAAGTCAGAGTAAAAAAACAATGAGCAGTTCAGTCGCAATGACAATCAGCATGTTTGAAAGAATCAACAAGAGCTTTCCAAGTTAAAAACGCTGTACCAGAAGTCTAGCATGGTAGCAGTATGCTAAGGGTTTGTTTAATTGCCTGCGGTATCGGTGCGTCTTACAGAATGGGTGTAGAAAATATCTAAATTCTTCAGCTCCATCCAAAATGAGCAGCTAGTTGAGTCACAAGCCGGGTAATTATACGATAAACCTATTAAAACTGGCTTGAGAATGGGACGTATAATTGCACATCTGTTTGGTATAGGTAGAAGTGTAAACGTTGATTGAAGGGCGTGGCCAACAGCAGCTTATTGGGATTTAAAGTGACAAGAGGCCCTAAAAGAAGCTCATTCTGAAAGGAGGTCAAAATAGGCCGAACTAACCAAACTAAAATCTCATTATCTAAGAATGGTTTTGTGTAAAAAATGTAATGGGCATGTTTTGCATACCGTATAGGCCTATCATAACCTGTTCAGGGAGGCATAATATGTCACTCTTAAGGCATAAGTGGATCCAAACCAAGACTATCACAGTGAACCTAAAAAAGTATTTGATGAGTGTACATATCCCCGAACCATTGACAGCGGCCATAAAGACAAATGGAAACTTATGTTCTTAATTATTGCAAATTACGTATTGAGTATAACAAAATATCACTAAAATACCTCACTGTTGTGTCCTCGCAAGTTGAAGTTGATTCTCTGCGGTGTACTTCTGTCTCTCCTGCAGTGACTCGAAGTGAACGTCACCCCGACGACTCCTCTCCCGTTCCCCGTGGCGAGCCAGCCCTCCTCGTAGTAGCGTCTCCGGCACACCGGCTTGTCCTTCTCGCTCTTTGGGACCCGGCCCTTCCACGAGAGGCAGAGGATGTTGGAGTCACTGCACAGGATGGGACCATGCTCCACGGCGGCCAACATCCCTACTGACTGGCCAGGCTGCTGAGCAAGACAAGAGAAAGCGACTCGTTGGAGCTGCAACAACACCATGTGGCGACTTGTATTGAACCTTAAGTACATTTTCGGTTTGTGTTGGTGTGTGGCTCTACATTTTTACTCAAAACTGCCTTTTCAGGGAAGGTCGGGATATTTTTGGTATGTGCACTGTTATTTTCATGGTCAGCAGGAAGTGGGGCTGCAGTGAAACATGGAAAGGTTGGGTTTGAAAATTACTTATTGACCAGTGAAGCAAAACGTGACAGAACAATCTCAGGTTAAAGTGGATGAAACGGATCATTGATTGTTGTCACTCATATTGAGCAGATGTTTGTTTTTGAATTCAAAGAACATTATATCATATGATCTAAACACCTTCTTTTAGAGCTAGTGTGTACTAAAGTAACCCTACCATAAACCTGCAGACTTTAAAATAACTTTGCGGGCCCTTACGGTGATTGTTCTGTCACAAAAAGAAGATGCGATAAATGGAAGGTGGAATTCATATTTTAATACTGATGTGAGATGTGGAGGTGTTCGAATGAAACAAAGCCAGGAAAAATTTCATTCCTATATGCTGTGTCCTGAACATGTTTTCATACCTCTTAAACATTCCAATGTTTTAGGCATGTTACAAACTCTACCCGCGATGTATTTCATTGAGGCTTTAGGTGATAGATCAACACACATTAGTGTAGAATTTTGAGGTAGGCGATAACGATCATGACAAATAGTTTTCCGTGTTTTTATAAGCGTGGTATGCATTTGTATTCAGATCCTCTGAGCCAATGCTTTCTGCTACTTTTCCTACAGATACAGCTGCAGGAATTTTGGGCTAGCTTTGCACATCTGGAGACTGAAATGTCTGGACCTTCTTCTTTACAAAGTAGCTCTAGCTCAGACTGGATGAAGAGCATCAATCCATGAACAGCAATTTTCAAGCCTTTCCACAGTTTCAGAGACTCAAGCTCCCTGTAGACGGACCCAAACTGAATTTTACTCAAGAATATTCTAGGAAAGAGACCCTGAACACAATGACATGCCACACTTTTCAGATCTTTGCTGGTAGAATATATAATTTCCCTTTCACCTTACAATAGAGGGCTACTTTATATCGATCAAAGAGGCCAGGAAAAAAAAGATTAACACACTGCAGCGGCCCAAACAGCAACAAACAATATGGGCAGACAAATAACTGCCTCAAGCCAGGTGATTTAAAGTGTTTTGTTTTGTTTTAGAAAACTCTGTGCAATTTAATTTTGACTGGCAGCACGGATTTTAACAAGTACTAGTGAATCACTAAATATGCCACTTAAAGCTGCTCATAATGTCCTTGCTGTAGTCCCTATTATTCACTGCTCATGGAGCAGCTCCAGGATTTGTCTATAGGTTACATCATCACCACAGCTCTATTTATCATCATTCACAAAATGAAATTAAAGCATATAGAAAAAATATGTGAAATTCTGAGAACGCGAACCGGAGCTAAGATATTCATGTCCTTTCTTTTATGTCAAAAGGGGAATATCAACAAGAAGTATTCTCTTCTATCACACTTTTAAAAAAGCTAATAATAAGACATGTTGCAAATTTGAGGTCCCCAATTTAAGTTGGAGTCATTTATTGCACATATTTGATGTATGCTGACTGACATTATGTTACGTAATGTCACGGGGGAAAAAATTGGCTAAACCCAATTCAGTATTGACAATTTGACAGCGGCTTGAAATACCTCATAGTTCCTGGGCATGTTGAATCAAAATGCGTCCTCTGAGGGTGTCCATATTTTCATCCAGATGAAGCACTGAAGGGTAATGGCTGTTTTCCTGTTGGTGCTTAAAAGGGGACCTATAACAGGGAGGTAAAATGCATCATACAGCCAGAGGTTTATCCAGCGCTTCCTTCATTCATGCATGCATTCACCCAGCCACTCATTCAAATCTGCACTTTAGAATTTGCCATTTGAAGATGCGTGCCTCCTCAGATGCCAGTCACCCATCCCGGAGACTTGTGCAATCCTGTTGCAGTGGAGGAAGAAATAATAATAATAAAAAAGACGTCAGGAGAGAGAGGGGGGGAAGAGGGGGGGGGGGGGAATAGAGAGAAATAAGCAGCAGTTCAACAAGTAAAGGAAGGGAAGATTTTTTGCTGAAAAACAGCGGTGTCATTCAGAGCATCGCCGTTCATATCTAGTGTTTCTCAGTCTCTATGCAACGCCAACACTGCATTGGAGAGCTAGTCTCCATGGGTACTGATGCTGTCCGCGCCGCCTTATTGTTACCGGCAGAGCAGAAATCACACACAGATATTTACTCAAACGTCGCAAGTATTACATAAACCCTTCAATGTTTAGAGCAACTGAACTGTGACGTGAACGTCAATAAGCTGTTAAAATAGCAACGATTTATGTTTGACTAAAGCCTCCGTATATTCAACGACTTGGAGTGAATTATGAGTCAAAGACAAAGCAGCTCCTTTAGAAATCTCACAAAATGACAGGTTACATCTGACGCTTTCTTATTCATAGGCGCCTCATATGCACCCGCATCACCAAGCTGTCTGAGTGAGTCAGAGCTCATATCGAGACGAATGTAAGGACTTACAAATTACACATGCGCCACTTATATTAAATATGTTTACGTTTCAATTAATTAAAAGCGGTACGTACCTGTCACCAAGATAAAAATATCTATGTGTTAGTCCTAAAATGATAGACAGTGCCGTAATGTTGCCAGGCGCTTCTCCTTTGGCGCACTTTGTGCTTGTGCCTTTAAGAGGGGTTGCCATGAGGCAGGTAGCGTGGAAATGCTGCAGGGGTTTTCCTAGCACGGATTCAGCCCGTGCGCTAAACGCAAATGTTGGCGGCTTCAGGAACAGCTAAATGTTACAACTCCGATTTTCATTTTATATAATCTTCCATCCCCAAGAGGTTAACAAATCGTTCAAACGCTTCCAAGTGTTTCCTGCTTCACGCAAACGGGGGTTTCCGTCTTGATGGCAACCTCGCACGGCGCACCCACTCTCTGTAGCGTACCTGTCGTGCAGTTTGCAGCTGTGATTTCTGGCAGAATCGCACAATCTGCATTTTTCTTTCGTCGCGTCCTTGTCATGGCTGTTACAGTGAGCGTCGCTAGGTTTGTACTTTTACTGTTTGTTTCCAGGAAATCAGTGAAGACACGCTAAAGATATAAGACTGCAAATTAATAATAGGTTACAATTTTTTTGACTGAAGTTACCCCCCCCAAAAAATAAATAAATACATAAATAAAATAGACCCTGCAACAAGGTTTAAACCATGTGCTTTTGACATTTATTACCTAGTTGTAGAGTTTTTGCTTTTATGGAAAAATAAAATATCATCACATATTGGGGACATATTGGGGATTTTTTTTTAACAGTATTTTTATAATAACAGCACGAAAATGACATTAACAGTATAAAGTACAGCAATGAAAGTTAAGACTATTATAACATTTCATGCATATTTTACTGCTGGTGGCTGTTCCCTAGACATGGATATACAGAGACACAGAGACATTTTATGCATTTATTCTGCCAATGACTTTATTGTCATTCAACTGTACATTTAAATTTTGAGAGAAATTTCGGTGTTGTTTGGTATAATAAAATCCCCACCAACAATCAAACATATGTGTTTGATGAGATTTAGGTGCTACTACAGGAAGTGATGCAAACGATCATATCATATATGGTAGTCACTGATTTGCAAAAGCTATGTGGAAATACTTTACAGGAAAGGGACCGACAGTGGAGGTAAGTTGAAGTTGCAGCTTTTGACAGCAACATGATAATATTTCTTAACTTGTCTTGAATGACATCTAAACGCCTAAAGCTCACAAAAAAGAGTGTATTTTATGCATTTATTCTGCCAAACATTTAAAAAATTGGATTGACTTCCATGGTTTTCAGTGGCTCGTAGAGTTTACTTCCCACCAGAAGGGGAGTGTAAGGACCCAGATGTTCCAATCCACCTTTGGAAGAAATATTCCTTACTTTTGGAGTTTCACTGTCCCAACAGACCTGTAACATTTATAAATCGTTCTTCAACTATTTATTTCTATATGTAACTAATATAGAGTGAAAAATTTGCATGCAAGCATGATTTTTTTTTAAATTCTTTATCATTGTTAATATTTTGTGCATTAATTCTTCCACAAAATGTTAGTGTGCTATTTTGGTTTGATAAAAGAAATTTAAATTTCAGGATTGCCAAGGAAAAAATAGAACAGTTATTTGGAGACAATAAAATTATAACACGTTGTGAAGTGAAAAATGAGGTTAAATATAAATCAGCTATGAAACTTTTCACATAAGGTGACATCTATTCTGCTCAATTCAACTAAAAACCAAGATATCTTTGACAAGAAAAAGAAAAACTAAACAAAAATAGTTTCAAAATTTTCATAAGCAAATAAATCATATTTGTTTCAAGCACATTTAATTTCATGTAACTTATTACATTTTTTTTTTTACGGTACATAACTACCGTTATTTATAGTAATTCTGATTAAACTGATAAAAACCTTATCATTAAGGGAAAACAGTATGGTTGTTTTCCCACATTTTTTTCTATAAAGCCACAATGGTGGTGCGTTCACACCAAGCGCGTTTTGAGCATCAGGCGCGTCTAGTTTGCATTCAAAGTCTGTGGAGGCGCGTCGAGGGCCGTTATGGTGCGATTTGAACCTTTTGGAGCGTTTTGAGCGTTTGATGCGTAGAGCGCGTCCGACGCTCCACGTAGACTTTGAACGTAAACCAGACGCGCCTGACGCGTTTGGTGGGAACGCACCATAAGTCATTAATAACTAGGTAAAAATATGAGATTATAGTGAATTTGCAAAAGCAGCATTTTTTTTCACACTGAATACAAAGGAAAATGAACATTTCACTGTAGGAAAACATGTGACAATAGTCTACATTCGCCTGGTTAGGCGAAAATTTCCCAGAGGGGGGCTAAAAGCTGAAATTTAATCAAAAATAGGTTCAACAAAGTACACGGTGAACACTTATGCAACCTAGCTTTTGCACCTTTTGGAGATTTTTTCTTCTACCAGTTTTTTTTTAGTTGAATTATACACAATAGATGTCACATTTCACACTGAAAAATGTTTTTAAATGATTTATCGTGGTCTCATTTTTTTTTTTTTCATAATTAAAAGCTGACATTTTAACCGAGGTGACTTTCGAGAGCCACTGTAGCTCTTTTCCATAAAACAAAAATCAAACTAAATGTGTAGTTATTACAAAAACATTGCAACTGTAGCCTGTTTTAACAGTCTGTAGATACTTAAAGAAAGCAGATTCAGTTCTCGTTGTCATACCAACAGCTTTAAGTGCAAGTCTCCTCGAAGGCATGGATGACACTGTCATATGCAGGAGGTGGAGTGTGTGAGGGAAGGAATCCTTTAAGCCCGTTGCCGCCCAGCCAGAAGGAATTCCTCTTGCTTGGTACGAGGGAGGCTGAATCAGAAGAGTCCATGGCCACTGTGTCCTCTGACATGGTTACCCGTGTATCGTCTCCCATGTCCAGGCTAGGCCTGCTCTTTTTGGGCAGCGGCCGAAAGGTGGACGTCTCAGCGCCGGGTTTACTCCCCAAGGGGCCCACCGGCTCTAGAGAGGGCTGCCTATAAACACTCAGGAAAGTGCTTCGGTAAAGGCCAAACTGGCTGCCTGTGGGGTCACTTCGCGACCTGCTAGATTTCTTTTTGGAGCACCTTGTGATCCTGGCCGTAGCCCGGCGTCTTGATGCCCAGGTCAACAGAACGTAGACCAAAGCTCCCAGCAGCAGGCCCACGAGAACAGATAAACAGAAGGCTAGAATCATATCACCTGGATGAAGACAAAGCAGTGTGCAGAGTCATTTGACGGTGGCAAAGACAGATGAAGTGGAAATGTTTGGTGGAGTGGGTGGACAGATGCATTGTGTTGCTCTGCAAATGAGGGAAATTATTTCCCCAGATGGTGATTTCGACAACACTTTAAACCCTCGGCCACAACAAACAACAGGAAGACAAGTGTTACCGCAACGGTCTATGCCAAGCAATTTTTTTCTTCTGTGGTGTACGGACTTATTGTTGCACATACTGCTGTAAATGGCCACTTTTACATAAGATCTTACATCATGCACGGTGTGTGGGTTCACAGGCTATGTGCTGCGGTTCTACCCTGCTGAAGAACAAGCAGACGAAGCTGAAACAAATCTCTGGATATTATTACTATTAGGTTTCGTGTTCTTTTTGAAATACGGACATACTGCAAATGATAATTGGTTGTTTTTTGTTGCATTTTTAAAACAAATAAACTGAATGGCGCAGGGAAACAGATTCAAAGATCAAAATATAATTTTTTTTAATTTATTCTTCACACAAAAATACTTTAGGTTGTTACTAACGTGAATAAAAACCTTTTGAAATGAAACTGAAGACAATAATAAAATATCGACTGTAACTAAAGCAGATTAAGAGATTTCAATACTCAAAAGAAACCTGCTGCGGTATACTAATCATTGTTTAAACTAACTTTGACAGATTATCATTCTTTTGCGAAATTGCATTTAATTTTGTGAAACTACAATTGCTCCCTATACATTTTACACACATCTCTGTCTATGCTCTTTGCATACAAGTAGCTTCTGCAACAACAACAACAACAAAAAAGTCCTTTAAAGAGATCCTTGCAACCAAAAAGTTAAGATCCACTTACCAACATTAAATGATTTTAATATTTCCAAAAATGCATTTGTTTCATTTAGTGCCATTTTCCTACCATGAGCTGGTTTTTGAGCTCCACACGGACTCACACACGTACAGAAACTGAGCTTCTTTTTTTTTCCAAGACAGGCTTTTCAATCCCAACAGTTTTTGGTGTGGCGGAAACCTTGCTGTCATGCTTCCTTCCCCTCTCCGGCTTTAAATTTAGTAAACGCGCTGCTTATCTGCGTGGGACATAACACTAGGAAGCAGTGTTACTTCCTTTTGCATCATTTCCTTACGATCAATACCCCATAACAAAACTCCTGTTAGTATTGCTTTCATAAAAGTAGAGCATCTTCTGCTATGATCACACAACACAGGATGCACACGGTCCATGAAAAAAAATAGTTGGTTAAGCCAAAATACACAACATCCAACCAAAAACACAGCTCTCTTGCTCATGTACAACACCTTGGAAGTCAAATTATTCTGGTTTCCTGACAACTTTCAGCACAAGGAGACCCATAAAACTCTGCCAAACCAATCCAGTGTCTTTAGAGTATCAAGTTCTGGTCTCTGTGGGGATTTCCTTCCATTGTTGCAGTGTTCCCACTTTTGCTCCAAGACTGAGAACATTGCAAAACTTCTACAGTTGAGTAGAAGTTTTGCAAAGCTGCTAAAACCTCTTCTTTTCTGTAAAGAATTTAATTTAAATCATTGTTATATTTTTTCCTTCAGAAAGTTTGAAGAGGAGGCTTTGTCACAACATTTTCCTCGGGCTTGGGATTGAACCGTGAAATCTTGATGTCGATACAGGCATGTTCCAGGAGTTGTCCAGCAGGTGGCAGTCAAGTCTTCACAATGAAACTGCAACTGTCGGTGTAAGACCTGAAATGACCTTTATGGGCTCCTTAAAATTAATGAAAGATATTGAATTTCTATTGACTCGTGTTGTAGAAAGAGACAGATGAGTTTGTGTGTGTTATATAATTAAAATGGGGGAAATCAAACAATTTGCCACACAATTTCCAAATGGGCTCATCTTTTTTTTACCCCACCAGTCTTCTTTAATATTTTCAGGACAAATCACTCTAACTAAATTTAAACAGCCTATGTGGTGGAAGTTGTTTTTATTGTCCTGAGCTCTGCATTGTAAAAAAAACCAAAAACGGCTCTAATTTATGGTAAAATACTGGCAGTTTTGGTTGCCAGAACTTTACCGTATTTTTACAGGGAAACATTTATTTATCAGTTGGTTAAAGTTAGCTAACTTCAGTTAAAATTGTGATAGGAGCTCACCTGTGATGCAGAAATGTGTTGTCCTTCTACTTCTTCTCCTGAATGCGCAAAAATAGCAGAAACTTGATTTCAAAGATAGTAGCCGCATCCTGACTGGGCTCTCTGTACCAGGAGCTAGCACCTGCTAGCAGCCTTAGCTAGCTAGCACCTGCTAGCTCGCAGCCTTAGCTAAGCCCTGCTAGCCGTTACACCACAGCAGGGATGTGCTGTTGGATCAAGCAGAAATACAAACTAGAGAACTCTGTGTTTACATGACAAATAACAGTAGCTCAATTAACTGTAAACCCTGCTGTTTAACACAATAACAAAATTTAAAGCTCTCTATATTATTCTCTACTAATAGCACAATATTTAAAACCAAGTGTGGGATTTGTGAAACTTCAATGAAGGGCGACTACACAATTTTTATGCATCTGGATCACACTAGAACTGCTTTTTATTGAAGTTTCACAAATCAGATAAAAGTTTCACAAATCCCACACTTGGTTTTAAATAGTCTGCTATTAGTTAAAAATGATTCAGTCCAGGTTTGAAGAGTCTAGGTAATGTAGTTTGTTATCTAGAGTAAATTAAAGATGCTGACGGGAGTGAAAAATTAGGTGGAATCGCCCTTTAGCCATTTCCTGCAATTGGAAACCAACTTCAGCTTCATCCAAGCAGCAAGGCCTCTTAATGTATAACAAATCTATGGTTGGCATAAAATTAAATAATGTCAAATACATCATTTAATAAAAGTCTCTCATAAATGATGGTGGCTTCGGCTGTAGGAGTTTGCCTTACAATCGGTGGATCGCCAGTTTGATCCCTGGTCTACCTTTGAGGATTCAGTTTGGTGCATAAAAGGTATTATTAAAAAAGAAACCAAAATATCACACCATCATTCTATACTTTATTAAAATTACTTTTACAGTTTACGGTTTTACGTTGTAGATATAAATATCAGCAAAATTTGTCATTTTGGCCGATTAGTACCGTTAATTTTAGTGTAATTAAATATTGCTTGTGTTATATTTTTCTATGAATTTTACAATGACTTATATTTTTACAATATATTTCTGTGTTTTCTACATTTTATGACTGTCAAAATTACTTGAAATATATGTTTATTGAGTTATTGTAATTCCATGTATTTTCTAAGGTAATAAAATGTTTTGGACATTACAGCCAGTAACTGTTGGTATTTCACTGCTTTTTCCCATAAATTTACGGAGTTTTTTTTTACAGTGTGGTCAAAGATGGAATTTAAGTTACCAAGGAACCTTAATAAACTTTGGCGTGTATAAGTTAATATTCAAGATATGATACTGATTGACAGTCTGGAGAAGTGGATGTGATGTTGGCAGTTCACTAAACTGATTCAAATCTTACTTGGTATACCCTCACTAGTATTAGGCTATTATAAATGTAAATGAAGGAGGAGCACATGTGGGGTTCCACAAGGCTTCATTCTCGAGTAACTTTTATTAATTATCTACAGGCTCCTCCAAGTTCAGATTTTAAAGTATTGTGACAACTCTTGCCATACCAATGCTGATGACACATGACTTTATTCTGTCACCACATTACTGCAAACCTAGCTAGCAGTCACTAAGTGTATTCTGTGTTCTGTCAATAAAATGGATGGGTGTAGTCTTTGATTTTGAGGACCAAAAATGCAAACTTAGAGATCTGGATTCATTTCACACTGGTGATAAAATGATATAGTAGGCCAGAAATCTTGATGAACTTAAAAACTCAGGTCTAAACCTGAACCTTACTAAAAAAAACATAGGGATTCAAAGACTGGTTCATACTTTTATTCACTTTAGGTTTGATAATTATACAGCAGAAGGAATTAGCCCAGCTCATTTACCATTGGGTCTGCTGACTCTCATCTTTCTCATTATATCCTATCTGTGAGATTTAGGTCAGATGAGTTTTCTGGCCAATCAAGAACAGCGATACTATGGTAATCAAAGCAGGTATTTTGGCAGTATGGGCAGGTCATGAGTAGTGTTGGAAAATAAAATCAGCATCTCTGTAGTGGCTCTTCAAGTCGTACTCCCTGCAATACTACACAATCCTCTCAAGGTTATCTTTGTTGCTTGTGTATCTTTTTCTAACATATGTTTCCTTCCACTCAACTTTCCCTCTGTATACTTGCATAAATACTCCGTAAATAGCCAGCTTCTATAGTAATGATCTTTTCCGGCGTAGTCTGGGCAGTCCGTTTTCCTTCAACTTTGTTGGCCATAACTTGAGCTAACATTTACCTGGCCATTTTTTTTTTTTAATACTGAACTTAAGTTTTCCATCAGTCATAAGCATTATTAGTCAAAATTAACTGAACTAAACATTTAAAAATATCTCACATTATGTGCAAAGAATCTATTTGAGTTCCAGTTTCTGAACTGAATTTCTTAAAAATATATATATAATTTTTTGTCGACATTATAATTTGCCCTGAGACGCACTCGTAAAGCTTGTGTGTAAAGCCGCTGTACTATAATACCAGAAACCACACCTCACATCATTTCCGACTCCTCCCTCCCTCTGCCAGCATCATGCCGCTCAGTTTCTTGTGGTTTCCAGCTTGTAGGCCTGATGCACGCCACCAAGTTTCATTTTCAGGGTTACCATGGGCAACCGGGCAACACAGACACGCACGGGTACTTCCTCAGGGGAGTTCACCATGCTCTGCGCTGCGACAGGCGGTAAGACAACGTGCAACTTCGTGTCCGTCTCATACATTACTGCACTTGTTATCTTAATACGTTGGTGTTAGTGTTTTGCCGGGCGTCTGAGTTTATTTGTGAGCGCTTTCATGGTAATTATCACTGTTTATCTGGGGTGTTTTAGCAGCTTCCTCCATTACTTAACGGGCTTTAGTGACGCCGTCTCCATCATGCAAATACCTCAGCAGGTGTCTAACTTTGCTAGCTAGATGTTACTGTGGTACAGCATACCTAAACACTGATGTAACGACATGTCGCATGTTGGTTTAAGTTAAAGTTAGTGCCAGGATAGTTTACACACCTTTTAATGGGTTCATTCGACATTTTCACGTCTTTTGGTTTTCCTTAAACTACCTCAAAGCAATGTCAGCCATAATTAAACTGCAACCTGTACCCCCTATTCGTATCAGTAGACTGTGCTGTATAATTTGCTACTTCCCTAGTAATGTATAGCGAATAATTCACTTTTGTGCATTTTGCAGCTGTATGCCTAAATTTAGACATATGTGCGACTTCCTCTTAGTTTCTTCTCGCAATACAGTGAATGTCCACATGTCCATTTCAGCAAATTAGCTGATCACAAGTCTGTTATATTAGGACTCCCTTTTTGGGTAATACGGTAAAGCTTAACATTATAATGTCCACAACATAAATCAGCCAATTAGACAATAGTGTGTATTTCTACAAAAAGCGCAGGTGTAGATAATAACATTAACTGCGACCTTGTTTGGAGTCTAGACAGAACTACTGTTAGTTATCTTTTTTTTTTTTTAATATATTGTAGATTTTGTTTTATTGTTCTGTCCCATTTTTTTTTTAATAAATCTGAAGCCTATTAACAGACGAGGAAGGAATATGTACATTGCGAGAGTTAGTATATTATATTAATGTTATTATAACTTTAAAATCAGCAGGTCACAATTTAATTAGATAATTTAAAATTATAATAGTACATCAGACCAATAATGGGTCCTCAAAGGTGGTTTTAATCTGACAAAGAAGAGTTGTGAGGTACATTTTAACTTATTGAACATGACTAATTCCTCAGCAGGCGAAATAATTGTTGCTTTTCTGTTGTGAAACAAAACATGCGACACATGTGATGTAATAAAACCTTTTCGGCTTACTAAGATTTATACTTTGGGGATTTCTGGACCATGCCTACTCTTAGACTAATACTTAGAGGCCATGCAAACAAATACTATGATTAGTTTAGAAAAAAAACCTCTAGTCTTTAAGACGATTAAAAAACTAAACTGCAGTGCTAAAATATTTGCTAACAGGTGCAGAAACTCTTTAAACAGCTTTTTTTAAATTTTTTTTTGTTTTAAATCTTTTACAGTACCCTTCTTGCATGGAAGAAGTGCCTCTATTGGACAATAAACCTGCTTGTACCTGCATGAAACCTGAGCTTCAATTGGACCTGCTCCTGCAGTGAAATTAGACAGAGAGGCAGACAGAGAGAGAGAAGGAGGGGCGGAGGGGATGTCCCACTCGGGACAGCTGTGAAGTATCTCTTGCTCTCGGCATCAGTGACCCACCTTGTGATACAACTGCAACGAGTCGACATGGCGTCTCCAAGGCACTATGGTCGGTCGTCTGTGGACATAGCCAATGTGATGCAGAAGCTGCAGGGTAAGTGACACTCTTTGGCTTTGCCGGCATGCGAACCAAACCTCCTCTCCTCCTGCACTGTACTGCACAGTAATATTGTGCTGATTCAAGGCTTGGCTCTGTGCCTGAACTGAAGTTCGCCAACATTTGCACGGCGGGAGGCTCTCGCACACATGCACGCATACACACCACCTGATGGACAAGCTCAAACTCCTTTGTGCTAGATTGTCTTTTAACTCATAATTGCTGGAAAAAAATTAAAAGAAAGTACTGTCCTTGAACACGCCGGGCACTTTATAGGGTCGCATATTTGTGTAATTTGATTCATTGTCAACATCTCTTTTTTATTTTTTTCCACCAGCTAATCTTATTTGAAACAATTAAGAATATTCCTGTAACGTCCTGTGACTAAACTGCATACAGTCAGTTTAGTTTTGAACAGTAGAATCTAATTTAACAAAAAAGTTTTCATCCAGTGCGGTGAAACTCTCGACCACATCGGAGCATGATTTGCTGAGATCAATCTAATTTTAGGTACTTTTGTATCATTTGGTCATTAGCGCTTTAAGAATTTCCTGTTTAAGTTGATTAGTGATGATGCGCTCTGTGGTTTGACATTCACAGAATTCACTGATAAAGCACTGAGCTAAACCCGATACCATTTGTGCCCTTGGCAAGCAAAAATGATTGGTAGCATGAAAATATGAGCTCTTATGCTTAAGTGTATGGGTACTTTTGAGTATGTAGGATACCTGGAAATATCTGTGTGTGAGGCGTGATGGCGTGTTACCAAAACTTCTGCTTGAAACGTTTTCCTGTGGTTGTGCCAGTTTTACCCGGTTTCTGCTGTAGAGAGAGGTAGTACTTCCTGTGTGTTCATCACTAAGGTGATTAATAAATATCCTTTGTCTCTATATCTGAATTACCTTTTTTAGATAAAGAGTGGAAATGACTCGGTGGAAGTTTGCATAACTGTGCTTCAAGTCAGTAGGTGGAATCGAGTTTTAAGAAGCAGCTGGAAGGAGTTTTTTTGTGGCAGTAGCTTTAGGTGGACTGTTGACGGCAAGCAGCAGGGCTTTTCTCTGGTAATCAAACACAGTTTCCTGTCATTAAAAGCATCCTACAGAGGTTTACTGCAGACCCGCTTTGGCTTCAGCAACAGCGCATGAATTATTGACTTGAGCAAAGTCTATAATGTTGTGAATCACTTTAATTAGTAGCCCACATTTATGTGTTTATGTAGATTTGTGCAGAGGCTTAATAAAGTTTTGTGAACATGCCTCCTCCTTCAAAGAAATAACTCATGTTTTTGCTGATTTCACGCTCGCCCTGTTTGCTATTAGGAGCATATGGCGATGGACTGGCAGGCGGTTGCTCTGCTTTGGTACACCAGAAGCGTGGCTGCTGCCAGGCTTGTCTTTTGCAATAGGTTCTTGTGGGTTTCACAAACGTGTCAGACAGGAAATGTGGAAACAGTTAGCAAATGATTTGATATATTTAATTACCCCCAGCTCCTCCAGGAATCAGATTTTAGAGCTGATTATAGCAGGTTTAGTGCACTTTCTTTGACTTGAAAGAATTATGTGACACATAATATATACCTTACAAAAGTATGCTAAAGAGAAAATAGTGCATAAATGTAGGGTGGAAATAAAATCAATTGTGTGTTTCAGGGGTTTTTTGTTTTGTTACAACAAAATCTATAAAAACCTGCCATTAATTTGTATTCCTCCCCCTTAACTCTGACTCCCTGAAATAAACCTAGCACAGTCAGTTGTATTCAGAAGTAACCTACATAGTAAACAGAGTCCACCGGTGTGTAATATAATTGCAAGATCAACACAGCTGTTCTCTAAAGGTCTCAGTGGCTAATTGAAGCATAGCACACATACACAGATGTGCACATACTCATGCACAAACAAGAAACATAAACAGATCCAGCGGCTGCATTTTACAGGGATCCACCTACTAACCAGACAAATCTTTTATGTCCTTAATAATATTAGACCTAAATGTATTAAATGTTAATGAACAAACTGCATCATGAAGACCAAAGAACACAAGTAGGTCAAGGTTAAAGTTGTGGAGCAGTTTGAAGCTGGGTTAGATTATTAAACAATATGAAAATCCATCTGAATACTGTTCAATAAATCACCTACAGATGTAGAACGGCCCTACAAGCCATGTGGAATAAGGTGTTCTGTTCAGATGAGACCAAAATCGATTTGAAATAAAAAATTATTCTACAAATTAAATGATCCACGCTACATATAATCTCTTCTTCAGTTGCCATAGCTTTCGGTACCTGGTTATAAATCCTATGTGTCGGGTTTTTCAGAACGGACCGGGCGTTCAGCTGTTGAGTCATTTCTTATCCTGCTCGGTTGTTCATGGCCTGTCAGAGCTGAACTAAAGCTGTTCTTCACTAAGCGGAATAAGGTAATGAGTGGGCTTTTATAAGACTCCCAGGTGACCGTCTCAAGTCAATGAAACCATGCACAGTATTGCTAAAGGTATCATCTTCCTAAGATCACCTTAAGTACTTGATTACCTTTGTGAGTTCCTGATGGTCTGGTGGTTGGATGTGGTATTTGTTGCTCAGTTTGTTCACTTCTAATTGATCCTTATCATCTATTTATTCATTAAATTATGACTGCATAAATTATTGCTGCTCATTATGGTGTGCATTTTACCAGTCATAGATAGAAAATACTAACTGAGGAAGAATGTCATGAAGTTACATATTAGATGATGCTGCTAATGTAAGAGGGGTGGGTGTTAAAATAAGTTTAAACTTCTACCTTTGAACTCCTTTGAACATGTAAATATTCATTATTGTCCTTCTTTTGCTTGCTTTTAATATAAATTTATTTTCTTCGTACATAACTTTTGTTTATTCTTTTATTACACTACACTCAACAAAGTCAAACTCAAATTAGTTGCCAAAAATATAATTACTTAGGAGCAGCTCCGCATAAAGGTATCAGAACATTTCAACCTCAATGTGTTCTTCATTTTCCCTCAGAATGAACTATTTAACTAAACTAAAGTCCAGAACTTTGGATCAATATGGGCCCATTTTGCAGCTGAAACCTAGATAAATGTTTTTTTCTGTTATTGCTTTCTAATTAGTTTTTTATTCAGCTGTAATTCCTCTATTTTGTGTTTTCTGGGGTAACACTTTAGCAAGATTTGAGATAAATTGCTCTGTCACATTTGCGATCTTGCTTACGTGTTTACATTTTGAAATATTACTCCTATTTTGAAGTTTATCTAAGTAAAAAAAAAAAATCCTGGTAACTGTGGTTTGAAACATGAGTTGTGTAGTTGCTCTGGCCAGAACACCTTCTTCTGCATGTTTGTTGTCCCCTAAGTGGCAAACTGCATTTTTTATATGGATTATCTCAATAATGGCTTTATCCTTGACTTTCTTCCAAAATATCAAATTTATGGAGTGCATGACTTGTGTTTGCTCTGACAGGAAAAATCTCACAAGGTACAGCAATGAACTGCTGTGTGGCAGGTGAAACAAGGTGTAGGAAATAATTACGTTTTTCGTGCAGCCTGCTCCCCTATTGATGACAGCTATTATAGTCCTGCAGGGTCTGTTTGTTTGGAAAATATAAAAATAATATATATATGTGTGCTCGCCTCAGTCTCGCCAAATAACAGGATCCAACATATCTCACTTACCCATGAGTTATTTTGTAATAGTTGATCGTTTTTTATTCTCTCTGAATATTTAGGTTTTAATAGAGAAGAAACGCAATAAAAAAAATCTTAACATTAAGGATAAACTTTTGTAAATGATTTCAATAGAGTCATTTTGAGCATCTGAACTCTACTTAAATCAGTCAAATCAAATCAAATTTTATTTGTATAGCACCTTTCAGCAACAAGCCAGTTCAAAGTGCTTTACATCATAAAAACTCAAAAAGGCAAAGTCATAGAACACACAGTCAACCGTGATTACACATCAGATTATTGATTAATGTTTCATGATTATATTTCAAAAGCAACTCTAGATTTAAAGGATCTCAGTGTTTCGGCTGTTTTGAAGTGTGTTCCAGATTGGTGGTGCACAGGAGCAGAAATAAAAACTGTCCAGTAAGATTTTTTTGTAGCTACAATCAGCTTTCTGCACATGAAAGAGGAAGTAGCTTTTCTGGGACAGGACTTGTGTAAACCAGTTTTAATAGAACATCAGGGTTATTTTCTAACATGCAAGAAAGGCCTTTTAGTGTGCTGTGGGACCTGAAATAATAGGCGCTTTCTGCACAAAATAATAATAAGCTATTATTTACTTCATTCATTACTGTCCATGTGTTATATTCAGAGCAGTAGAGCGGTACTGTTCAGAGCTGAGAAGGTTCTTCTTGCTGTTGCAAAAACAATGGATGTGCTTTAGAGCTTTCGCATGACGCTTTGCAAAGGGAATCCCTGTGTGGGTGTGTCCTGTTTTCTCGTCACAATGGCGTGGGCTCGTAGCGGGGGAGAGCAGGTGGTACATGTCATTCAGCAGCCTCAGAATTCATTATTAAAATGACTTGCAACAGGACCTACTTCATGCAGCAGCCTTTGTTCTGTCTCCCAAATCTACAGGACTCTGGAGACTTCATTTAACTTGATTTAGTTAAGAGCAAGTCAGGTCAGTGTTGATTTTAAAACGATACTGCTACGTCAGTAAATGTTTCAGATATGTCTTATAGGCAAAAATGGCTAACGCCCCCCCCCCCCCCCCCACACACACACACAAACTAAGCTTAAATCGGGATAATGCAGCCGTGGCTGTGACATCACACCCTCCTCACACTGATTGGTTGAGCCAGCCTCCTAGCTGAGCCCTCTTCAGCCTCAGACGGTATGATGATACAGCGAGGCAGTGCAGCTAGGGCTGTGCACATCCACACAGCCATGGCTCCTCTGGATGGGAACAACACAGGAAGAAGGAAGGTTGGGATTGCAGATCACCCGACCTATTAGAGTTTCTGCTTTGCCATCTGTGTGGGGGTGCGTGTGCATGTGTGTGTTTGTGTGCGTGTCTGACAGTGTGTGTGAGGGTCAGGGAGGAGGGGACATTTTCATCACAGCCTCCAGCAGCTCTCTCGCTTTCACCGGGGAAACCAGGCAGCCAGATCTGTTTTGCTTCCTGCTGGATAAAAAGGGGGTGAAAGGACAGATGTGTTTTTCTTTCTTCTGTCACGTTTTGTCCACTGTGGATCTTATGTTTCCCGCTGACACACATATGCGCACCGTGGAACTCATGAGACGCAAAGGACGAGAGCTGGAGAGTGGGGTGTAGAATGGCTCACTATAAGGATGTTTCTGTCAGAAAGACTTCTTTAAATCTGGTGACAGGATTTTTTCAGTACCTGCGTGGTAAGTCGCACAGCAACAAGCTGGACGTTTGATCTTTTAAGCTAATCAGGACATTAAATATGCTAATGGTTTGTAGGTGTATGAACTTTGTGCTCAAACACAATATTATGTGAGTGCTGCCTTTTTTGGGGGGTTTTTACGCGCGCGTGTGTGTGTAAGTACGTGCGTGTCAGTATGTGTGTGATGTGCTTCACTGGGCATCCCCAGTGCATCAGTGATGAAGCATTAGCCTGTAGGTCAATGATGTCTTTGCTCCCTGTATAGGGTTCGCATCGCTTCCTTAATCACGTGATCGCTGTCTGTATGTTTCTGGGGTGGATGTTTAAAAATGGCCACTCCAAGCAGTGCAGCTCTAGCCAGCCGGCATGCACGACACAGTCCTCAACGCGACAACAGCACCACAAGAGCACAGAAATGTGCTTCTTTGTTATAAATGATGCATAATGCATGAGGCGTTGTGATTGAATGTATTAAAAGACCACAGACAGGCTGGAGGTGACCTGAACAATCACACGTTGGTTCTGAGCGCAGAGGGTTTAGGGTTTGAAAGGAAATTTTCCCTCGGTTCTTTTTTAGAGCACTCGTCAGTAGCATCTGTTGTGCCGTCACTGACAAGCTTTTGTAAATCATAATTTTAAACATTGCTAGTCATACTTGTACCATGTATGGTGCGGTATTACTCTAATGCAGCTGGAGACCTGAGAGAAGTCATACTTGAACAGGGGGATTTAAATAAAATAATATTAACTATCTTTAAAAAGATAACACATGACAACAACTGTTGTACAGGTGTTGCATTTACCTTTTTGTATCATATGTTTTGGGTATCCATACAGTGGCTGAAAGAAGTATTCACACTCCTCCAAAGTTTCAAAAATGTTTTGGCCTAAAACACAAACATCACTATATCTCATTGGGAATTTGTGATGAACCAACAGCAGTGGTGCATAACGGTGAAGTGAAAATAAAATGTCACATGGTTTCAACATTATTGAATCAACTAAAATCTTTAAAGTGTGCAGTAAATTTATTCAGCCCTCCTGGCGGAGAACAGAGACTGCACATCCCTCTGAACACATCATGTTAAAACGTGGAGGTAGCAGAATCATGCTTCATTTCCCCGGCACGGACAAGTTAAGTTAAACAAAGTCGATAGAAAGATGTATTGAACTAGATACCAGATAGTCCTGAAAGAAACCTTGTTAAAGGCTGCAGAAAACGTGAGACTGAAGTAGTGATTTATCATCTTGATAGTACAACCAGAACTGGAATGTAGTTAAGATCAGCAGCATCACTGGCCAGTGTCTTTTAGATGAGTCTCTGCTTAAAAACACGTAAATGTAATTATTAGCTCTTTATCAGGACATCTTGATGGCGTAGTGAAAAATATAAGATTAATGGAAAATATTGACCAAGATAAGAATTGTGATTTATCTGAATAGTAAATTATGTTTATTTTTTATTTTTTTTGCAAAAACTGACAGTATAGTTTGATTTATTAGTCTCTTTAACTTTTTTGCTCCATTGACACATCCAAAACTCATGCCTAGTCAGTCGTGTTGGAATAAGTATTTAAACTTGATGTTTGTTACTTTCCAGATGAGCAAGAAGCGGTGCAGAAGAGAACCTTCACAAAATGGATCAATTCTCATTTAGCAAAGGTAAGTGTGAACTGCTTCCCATTGCACACACTGTTGCAGCTGTTACTTATCCGAAGATGAAAACGGTGTACATTTCAGAAATTCAACAAAAGTCAACTTACACAATAATATTACTTGGTACCTGTGCTCCTTCACCCCATCCGGATTAGAAAGCAGGACGATGTTTGATGTGACGTGTTGTCATACTTATAAACATTCTCTTTCATAATTGGTATTTTTGGTTTTTAACACTTGTTAAAATAATTGGAGACAACAGATTTGTCTGAAGCAAAAAGGACTTTGTTTAACACTAAGTACAATCCCTCCGATTATTCACTTAAGTGCAGATATCAGCATCGTTTGCTCCTAATTCCTTAACACTTTAAATCAAATCAGGTTTAATAGAAGCCAATGTGCTGGCAATCAAAGTTTGGTGAGCAGGGAACATTTACCCAAGACAATATTCCTTTTCTGTGACAAGAACTACTGAAGGGTTTTGGCATGACAACACAAAGACCATTTGTTCAGTTTTCAAGATTCTCACAAGGGGGATTTAAAGTGACAAGAGCCTGCATAGATTTAGTGGAGTGTGTTTGCGTGGACATGTGGGGTATTTAGTGGAATAACTCCGAGTGGTGTGTGCTGTATGAATCTGTATTAGAGTTCTCCTGCTGTGTGTGTGTGGGTAGGTATTTGCTGTACTGTTTTGGTATTCATGCTTATTGTGTGTGCCTGTGTGGTTGGGTGTGCGTGTCTGCGTGTGTGTGTGTGTCTGTGGCGAGCATTGGCAGGGACAATAACGTGGTGTGCAGATGGAGAACAAGAGGGTGAGGACAGTTCCCTGTAGGCAGTCGTCTGCTTCTGCGTTTCATGCTTCTACATTAACAGGCACTCAGTTCACAACAATAACACATGCTCACATGTTGTATTATAACACATTTTGTCTCGAAAGGCATAAAATCTGAATTTGATTGATGCAGCTTTGTGCCACAGAAATGTTAAAACTACAAATACTGTGAAATCTGCTGGTGAATTGTTTAGTTGTTTAAAATCATTATCTGGTAGGCTGGCGATCTGGCAGAGAGATTTGGTTTACTTGGGCTGTTTGTTGGGCCTGATCAGCCCACAATAGTTTAAGCTTGGTTTCACAACTTTAGAAGAATCTGAGTTATGTGGTGGGCCAGCACTGGGACACTCTGCTAGTCCATTATTCATTATTCATGCCCAGCTCACCAACTGCGCATACTAATAAGAATAATGTAATAAAAGCCTATTGATGAGCAGCGTTAGAGTTAATAACAAATTCATGTTAATAGTTTCAGATAAAACTGAAGTTTCTGTATACAGGTGTTAAATGTTTTTTTTTTTTTGTAGCAAAGCGTACATTATCTGATTTGTCACTTCCTACGGCTGTCACATTTTCCTTTCAGCCTTTGTGTCCACTTCCTCTCATATTCTACAACCAAGCATCTTTCCAGGAGAGTTTTTCCAAAGTTGGGTGTTTCATGTGACTGAGAAAATTAAGTTTCCAGGGTGGGGATTATTTTCAGCTGACTGCTTTTGTGCAGATACGGTGCATCGTTAAAGTACTCATAGATCCTGAACTTATTCATTCTTTTCCACATTACAACGGCAACCTTTTTTTTTTTTTTTGTGATGAACCAACACAAAGTGATTCAAAATCGAGTGAAACCACACTGTTCTGAAAATTGTGATGGACAGTTGTATTTAGTCCTCATAGCAGAAAACATGCCACACAGAAAATGTCTTCCTCGTGTGAAACATGGTAGTGGCAGCATGTTAGTTAGTTTTACCTTTTTGAAAAGGTGTTTCTTCTGCCTAAATGTGTTGTTCTGTATTTATATGTATGTAATAAATATTTCCATTTTAGACCTTAAAACACCAGAATTTGCACACAGCTTTATGTTTTTTTCTGTTTGATGGCATTTTAAAATATAAAATCAGATGTTATGATCAATTTCCCAGTACGTTAGCAGCCTTTCTACCACATACTTTTTTAGTTCTTGAGTAATTTTTTAAAAAGTTACTTTTTGCTTTTACTTGAGGGGAAATATGTTAAAGTAGTGGTACTCTTACGTGACCTCAGTTTTTGGCTACTTTGCCCATCTCTGCCTATGTCGCATCTTTTGCACAGTAGAAAAAGCAAAGAGTCAGGGAGGAGACATTAGACCAGAGGCCAGCAGCAGGGACGGTGATGCAGGGTCTTTTCAGATTAGATCTAGCTAAGAAGAATAGATCTGTTGCAGGACAGGGTTTTTACAAATATTTCATAATTCTCACTCACACCCTGAAATACTTTTTGTCTGTAAAGCTGATACAGTCAGGATGCTGTTCCTCTTGCAGGCAGTTTACTTCTCTCACATCATTGGCTGATTATCATTTAAAGTGGTATTCCAGTAAATAGAAATTGTTGCCTTTTTCCATGTTTTGTTCTTTTCCAAATCCTAAAGGAAATGAATAGTTTTGCAAAGTGGGAATACATAATAACAATCAGCTGCATGGTTTGACCTCTGCAGCGCATTTTCTGTAAATACTTTAGCAGGGCGCTGTGTTATCTGCACACTTCAAAATGGGATTGTCTCGAGAAAAAGGCAGTTTGTTGTAACGGACTTCAGACTGCTTTGCCCCAAATAGGCAGCCAATTGCAATTCCATCAGGCAGTATGCTGAGTTGGGAAATGACCTGGATAATGTGCCAAAAAAAAAGTATTCCCACGAGCACTTTTGCTTCTTAATTAAACTTTGGCTTTGCAGATTAAACATTTATTTTGTCTGAGACAATAGATGATAGTGTCATTTAATCTCTTTGAGGCTGTAAATGTGTAAATAAGAGGATATCAGGAGACTGTGTCCTGTTGGGGTTAAATTAGCGCCACAGCCTGAGGACTGGGCATCGCGCCACTGCTGTGGAAAAAGCACCATCTTTTCAGCTGCAGGGAGGCTCAGTGGTTGCTGCTAACAAGTCTGTTTCTCACCAACAGCATTTGGTTCCTCCTCATCCCTGGTAATGGACTAGAATACTAATGTTTTGTTTTTTTTCATCACAGCGTTGACTCTACAGCATACAAGCATTTCTTTTCGGCTCTTAACACTTATAAACTGTCATGTTTTGCTTTCTTTTGTCCTCTACCAGCATAAACCGCCACTAGAGGTAAACGATCTTTTTGAGGACATCAAGGATGGGGTGAAGCTCTTGGCGCTGCTGGAGGTCCTGTCTGGCCAACGACTGGTAAACAAGAGTTTATTTGTCTTGTGCGGAATTTAATCAGAACTTGACCATTTCTTGAAAATGTTTACTTTTTTATTGGGATAGACCGCCAGTCCTAGTTATAGTGAAAGTTTTGTGTGCAAATCAAGGTCATTGCATGGCGTTTCTGGTCAGATTTTTCTAAGCATCTGAAACATTCAATTATAATGGCTCTTATTAGACCTAAATGTATGCAAGAATTCAGTTTATGGTTTGTCTTGAAGAACAAAGTTATCTATTTTGGAATCACTTTGAAGAATTTTTTTCTGATCTTCTCTGCTGTGAGAAGCACTTACCACATGTTTTTTGATCTTACTGTTCATCTGTCTGACTGAAGAAACACACATCCTTAAATACCCAAGGGCACGCCAATAGTTTGACCCAATTTTTGTCATATATCCAAACCTCCTTGTTATCTGTAAAATGATAAGAAGTCTTTGGGGTTTTTCATACTTCTATTTTTTTTTTTGCATTGTTGTTTGATTCTCCAAAACTGGGTTTCTGTAAACAGAAGTGAGAAACACTACGCCTGTCTTTTTGGAAAACGGCACAATTGTGGCTTGACATACCAACCCACAATAAAAATCTTCCCTTCTCACACCTGGCATTGGTTCTACCAAAACTTGAATGTGTTATATTTAGGTATTTTAATATGAAGGTCTCCTGGAACTAACTTACTTTTTGCAAAACTAAATCTAATTTTGGAAAAAAATTAACTGTGATTCTCAACTATTTGTTCCTCACATGATTCATTCCCACAAGTTATTTTATGTAAAAATAGAATTGCTAAAATTCCCTGACCAATCCCATAAGCATTTTTGCGCCTATTAAATAAAATCCAAAATTAGCTAGCTCCACTTAAGTTATTATCTCTCTGACATTAGGTGGATAAAGCAAAGTTAAACTGTCTCCATGGCATGTGTATTTGAATCTTATGATCAGAACACACTGAACCGAACAACAAAGCTTCCTTGGTTTGCTTATTAATTTCACATTTCTGTCCTCTTTGTCTTCAGCCCTGTGAGCAAGGCCGCCAGCTGAAAAGGATACACTGGGTTTCCAACATCGGCACTGCACTCAAATTCCTCGAAGGCAGAAAGGTTAGCATCAAATTATGGTGCCTAATGTTTTATCCGTATTTCTGAAAGACAATAAAAGCTTTTAACCACAAAAAATGCAAGAAGGAAACTGAACTGTGAATGACAAATAAAAACAGCCTAATTCAGCTCTTGACACATGTTTTTATTTTTTTTTCATTTTTAACTAACAAAATGAAAGTGTGGTCATTCATTTTGTCTGTATTCATTTTTATACGACTAAATCTTACCGTCTTTCCATTTACTTATCTTTTTAATTGAAGACTAATTCGAGTAATTCTGGCACATCTAATAAATTCACAACATCATAATTTTTATTCATGTGTGTTTGGGGTTTATCCCAATACCTAGACAGTCTAAAAGTCATTGTAGTTTTTAAACCAGTATTGACTCAGGACTTCAACACATTTGACCCACAATATGTTGGGGTCAAATATTGTGACCCTAACCTAATTAAATTTATTAATTATGTTTATAATTAAAGATAATTAACTTTATTCAGGTAAGGTTAATTATCTGATAATTCAAGTGTGAATTATCTGAAAGTTGAAACACATTTATTGTTGATTAGTGTTTAAATTAAAGTAATATGCAATATTATACCTATTTTTCTTTGTCAGGTTTTTATTGATTTAACTAAGGAAACAGTAAAATGTGAAAAAAAACTGATCATAGCAGTATATTGAACAAAACATTTTTAGTGCAGAAACACATAAACATTTAGGCAGAATGCTTCTACTAATGCTTCATATCCAGAGCAAAACACTAATGTCCATATCTTGCATGGTCATGGCTAACTAAAGATGCACCAATCAGAATTTGTTAGCAGTTAGTGGCTAGCATTACTTAGAGAGTAGATTCTGGATGCATGTTCTTGAAAATATACTTAGATTTCAGAAAAGCTTCAAATGCTCCCAAATCCATTATGTTTACTAATAGGTAGAAGTTGAAAGCTCCAAAGGGTTTACTTCATTCAGCCTTCCTATTATCCATTGACTCACCCCTTCTCACTGTCTTGCAGGTTTAATGAATTGCAGTCTCAAGATATAATAGAACATAAAGGTTTCCTTTTAAACAGTCTGTTAAATATTTTATTCTTCCTCTTAGTCAATTTTTTTAACATTTCACTTAAATGGAAAATTCAGTCTGTTTCCCCCAGACACGTGTAAAATAGTTACAGAAAGTTGGGACAAGTGCAGAGGATGATAAAAGCAGCACTTGGCAATTTCACTGTCAATGCCTTGGTTAAAGCTTTTCCTACTGTTCTGTTGTTGACGTGTTAAAATAACACACAACTATATAAAAAAAAAACATGTGCACATTTAGATGACTGATTGAAAGGCTCACTGGAAAGCATGACGTTTAGTTGCATATTTGTTAGTGAGCATATAGTGTCTCTTTCTGTAAAACATTCACTTTGTTCATAGAGGCGTGACAGGATTTCTTCATTGCATAACCCGTCGCTAAATCTCCTGCCCTACTTTCCGACGGGTTCCCTGAGGACTGAAACTTATATTGTTGTGATCTCTCTCTCATCACGTTTGCTTTCAGTCTGTGTACCGAGGATCACCGGTCAGTTGCTGTTGAACACCTTGCGCTGTCACACGCAATGCTTTCATGAAGTGCATGATGTATACTTTGCCAAAGTTGGGAGAGAGCTGCCAGTGTTTCTGATAGTCTGCATTTTTATGCATTTTGAGTAGAACCCGACCGATGTGTGCTCTGTGCTGCAGTTTAGCTGCTCGAGTGTAGAAACTTAAATCCAGCAAGTTGCCGCAGCTCTGCAATGCAATGTTTGCAATCACAGTAGTGCATCTGCTTTTCTGTCAACTTATTTGGTTTTATCTGGTTGTCTTCTCACTCATGCTTCTGCCTCTTACACTACTTATCTGCATCAAAGGCTTGACTTTGATGACTTTCATTGTTGTTTTTGGTCTGAATGAAAACCAAGGAAAATTATGTGTGAGACACTTTGGGCTCCTCTCCCTTACAGTCTAAAAATAAATGATGTTGTTGACATTTTTCCTTTATTTGGTTTTAGATCAAACTTGTCAACATCCATGCCACTGACATTGCCGATGGGAGGCCATCCATCGTTCTCGGTTTGATATGGACCGTCATCCTCTACTTTCAGGTAATTCTATATCAAGATAACCCAAAAAAGACAAATGAAAAGAATCTGTCAGAAATGTCCAAACGGTTGCAATCTTAAAGTATGACAGGATTTACTGTCAAGATCTTATAATATAGAGCATCCGCCGCGTGACATGTTCAAGTCCTTTTCAATTTTTCAATTAATCGCACATTGTGTGCCAGACCTCAAATCTTTTGCGCCAAGTAGTGAGTGCTAGTTTTTCCAACTACCACCATACTGACATGCATTTTAAAACAACCCAACTTTCAAGAAAAAAAAATCATTTTTCATTGGCACTATACCAAGGCTGTCAAACTCATTTTTATTTTCCAAATCACAAATCTTCTCAAAGGGCCGGTTGTGCCAGAATAGATTTATAAAAATGCGTTAACAAACTGTTATGGTAACAAATAGCTGCCTCTCCATTTGATGAATAGTTCTTTAAATTAAATAATATTGAACATATTTTCACATTGATGTAATTTAGCAGTATACAAAAGGCATCCCACCAACTGTACTTGGACCACAACTTGAGACTCATTGGCTCTAAGACGTTTGCACACAGCTACTTTACCTGAAGCTGATTTCAGCAGTCAGGCGTACTCAGTACTGACGTTTTGCCCCCCCTTATCTTCTGTTGTTTGTTTCTCAACCAGATTGAGGAGTTAACCAGCAACCTGCCAGCTCTACAGGCGTTATCCAGCAGCAACTCGTCTGTGGACAGTACAGCCAGCTGTGAAACAGGAAGCCCTCCCATGAAGAGGAAGGTCACTAACAAATTTCAGGGCAATGCTAAGAAGGCTCTGCTCAGATGGGTGCAGTGCACAGCCGCCAAGTAGGTCATACTTTTGAGGTTTCCAATTTAAAGTAGAAATGTTAATCCAGTTAATTTACCAAAAAGCTCTATGCTTACTCGCGTTTTAAAAGTCCTGCAAACCGGAGCGGCTCACCGTTGTGTTTCTCAGGGATTTTGGAATCGAGGTGAAGGACTTTGGGCCCAGCTGGCGTAGCGGCGTCGCTTTTCAAGCGGTAGTTCACGCCATCAGGCCCGATCTGGTGGACATGGAAGTGGTGCGGCGGAGGAACAACAGGGATAATTTAGAGCAAGCTTTTGCTCTTGCAGAAAACGAGCTGGGCATTCCTCGCCTGCTGGATCCTGAAGGTCTCCTTGTTTCTGTTCTATGTTTTTTGCTTTTGCCTTAAAGGTTTTTAGTGTTGCTAACTATTCTGAACAGGTAACACTGGTCAGCAGTTTTTTTTTTGTTTTTTTTTAGATATGACCGAAGTACAAATAATATGAAATTCTGTCAAACGCATTTACATTAGTGTTCTTGATACTAAGAAGGCCAGCGTCACCTTTCAGAGGATTAAAACTCAGTTTTACCCTTGCGCAGACTGTGAGTGAAGGGAAGTAAAGCAGCCTGCAGTGACTCTGCAGTCCTAGCTTCACTTACAGACACGACTGAAGATGCTTGAATTCACACAGAGCTGCATAAGAATGTATGTGGCTGCAGGAGCTTGGCTCTGATTTGTAGTGTCAGGCCATCAGTGTGGATAAAAGTAGGCATGTATAATTAGCTGACAGCCTCAGTAGATTTAATCTCTTGAGGGAATGTCTTTTGTTCAGCTGGTACCAGATGTAAAAGCTTTGTTGCATATTGTCCCTGCTTCTGCGCTTCAATTTTATTGAAGGCTTGGATTTTCTTCTTCTTGTTCAAGATTTATTAAAGCAGCGATTAAGATGATGTTTGTGTTGCTCTGTAGATGTGGATGTCGACAAGCCAGATGAAAAGTCCATCATGACTTATGTGGCTCAGTTTCTCAAGCATTACCCAAACCCCCAACACTCTGAGGGTGACGGACAGCAGGATGAGGTACTTTGTTCAAGTTTATCATTTTATCAATCCAGGTCATGCAGTACAAAGCACATTTTTTAATTCAGGATATGAAGTAATATTTACTCCGTGTCTCCTGTCAATAAACCTAAGACTCCTGTGTTATTTGAGTGTATATGGACAAAGAAATAGACCCTCTGGAGAGGCTATGCACTAAATTCTGCTTTATTTGCTGCCTAGTTCTTTAAGTACTGTAAAAATTCAAATTGTCATTTGATAGAATACAGCTTTGATCTATAATTACAGGCATTAGAAATGCACTGATCAGAAATCTGTAGCAAACTTGCTGGAATATCTCCAGACTTCCCGGTCCGATTCTGGTCACCATTTGATTTCTCGGTGCATCTCTAATAGAAATCGATGCATGAACACAGCTGAGTTTTTATGCTTTATTTTGTATCATCACAGACTTATTGGATTTTTTTTTTCCCATCCACTTTTCTTTTGTACATCAAGCTGCCTCTTGGCTCTATTCCAACTTTTGCATTGTCAGTGTCAGTACTTCAGGTGAGGGTTCGGGTCAGAGTACTGCATGCTTTCTGTTCGGAGTGTGTGTTCCCTCATCTCATTTTTCCATTCACTCTCCTTCTGTTTCCTTGCTGTTCTTATGCCTTTTTGATGTGTTTGCTTTTCTCTGTGATGCTTGCCTTAATGCTTTCCTGGAAAGTTTGTTCCTCAAGATATAGAGCAAATGCTTGAGGTATGTTCAGATAAATGCTTGAGTTTTCTTCTGTACAATATGTCTAAATACGATACTCGTATCAAGCCCTGCTTTTTCTACTTCTGTTCCTAAAATTAATCGTTTCTCTTAATGCGTATCTCGCTTCTGTGTGCAGGGCTGTTAATTTTAATGCAGACTTTTTAACCTTATCTTTACATTTTTGTCTTAAACTGTCATTTAAGTGTCCCAGTGGAGTGCTAATTAAGGGAAAAGCTGGTTTTGGATTAAGTTTGAGTTTATACTGAGCAGCTTATCATTTGATTGTGACAGAGGGAAGAGAGGAAGATGCTTAGAGAGCTGAAGGTGTTTTTGGATCAGCTGGAGAGAGATTTGCTGCGTGCTCAGGCTACAGAAGGAAGCCTCACTGACAAATACCAGGTGAGTTTGATTAGGAAGGAAAAGAAAAACGCTACCTGTTTTGAACAAGGAAAAGTTGTTGCAATAATCGTGTCTCTGTGTTTGGCAGGCATTCAAGAGCTTTCATGTACAGTATGAAATGAAGAAAAAGCAAACGGATCAGCTGCTCCAACCTGTTCACAAGGAAGGCAAACTGTCAGTGGACCAAGCTCTGGTCAAACAGGCCTGGGACCGCTTGTCTGCCCGGGTACTTATACTGCATTCTTCATAGCAAGATTTATAGGATAAAGAGTGGCAAAGTAATGCTGACTAATTACATTTTTTTATTGGTGATGAATTATTGGAAATTTTGTTAGATTTTGGTTAAATATGTTTTTCCCAACTTTATTTATATTTTCCTTTGAGGCCCAAACTTCTATAGCTTCCATATTTATTATTCCCATATGTTCCTGCTCATTCACGTGAATTCCCATTAATTTAATACAATGGCTAATTCATTATTACTATTTTTTTTTTTTTTTAACAAAAAACATGTAAGGAATCCTGTGGGTTAGTACAGGCTAGAGTTGAACATTTTGACTTGTTTACTTGCAATTTTGGCATAACTACACCTAGACTACAAAACCGCTCTGAGGAAAAAACATGACAGATTCACAAAACTGATTAGTCGGAAGTCATGACTTTTTCAGCAGTTCCACAGCAAATGCAGTGACATCAAAGACAAGAAAAACGCTACAGAAAATAGGGAAAACATGAACAGACTGCAAGATATAACCCAAAAAGAATATAAAGATAACTATCCAGCACTGGGAGAAAAAACATTTATGTTTAAAAAGTGGAATTTGCATGATATGTCCCCTTTAAAGCAGGCTGTCGTATTTATTATTTTCTTCAATTAAAAGAAACCTCTTTGTTTCCTCACTTCCAGTGAAGTTCAGTGTCGTGCTGAGGGGCTGGATGAGTGTGTTTATTGTGGGGTGGGAGTGTGGGAACAGAGAGTGTTTTGTTCACTAGATACTCCACTTCTTTGGGCATCAACAGCTTGTTTAGAGTGAAATAATCTGCTGTTGCAGCGCGGTTGCTCGTGAACATACAGGAGCTCTGTGTTTAGAAGAGCTTCTTCCACTGTCTGATCTTTTTTGGGGTTTTTTTGAGGATCTTTCTTTCATTGGGTGTCAATTGCAGCTGCTGGACTGGCACATTCATCTGGACAAGTCTCTGCCCGGGCCGCTGGGAGTGATCGGAGCCTGGCTTCACAGAGCAGAGATGGCTCTGAGAGAGGACATCCCCCTCCAACATGTTCATGAAGAAACTGCCAACGTTCTGCACAGAAAACTGGAGCAGCATAAGGTAAAGTTTCTGCGTACCCATCCATGTTGGCCTTTTCAATTAGATAAACGTTAGTGAGACTATAATTGTGTCTTTGTGTTGCAGGAAGTATTGAAAAGCCTGGAATCCCACAGACAGACTTTCATGCAGATCCACAAGGACAGATCAGTCAATGGGGTGCCGGTGCCACCCGAGCAGCTCCAGGACATGGCAGAAAGGTGTGGCGGTGTTTCTTTTTCTCTGTAGTCATGTAATTGTCACGGCAAATGACATGGCCTTTGATGTTTCTTTAATATTTAGGTTCAACTTTGTGTCAACTTCATCGCACTCTCACTTGATAAAGCTGGAATTCTGGGAAATAAAGTACAGACTGATGGCGTTTCTGGTGTTGGCGGAGGCTAAGCTCAAGTCCTGGATTATAAAATATGGCCGACGGGAGTCAGTCGAACTCCTGCTACAGAGCTACCTTGTAAATTTAAATTATTTACATTGGATGTGTGCTGTTATAACGGATCAGTTTATGTAACAAATTGTTTTCCTGTTTCTATTGCAGAGTTTTGTTGAAGGCCACAGGTTTTTTGACCAATATGAGATCATCTTCACAGCCCTGAAACAAGCTGCAGAGGTTTATGTGAAGTCTGACAGTTCAAGTGAGATTCAAATGAATTTATCTTACTGCATACTATGATATATTGGGATTTATAAACTGAGCATTTGTTTGGTTTACCGATTTTATGTTACAGGGACTAAAACCTGTAACAAAGGTAAGTCCAGAAATGACGTTTGGGAAATAAAACATGCCTGTTTCCATTCCTTTCTGTAGCTCTCTGTCTGTTTTTGGCTTCGACCATCTTTTGCTTCCAAAAACTAAAAGGTCATGGTGCTTTATGCATGAAGGAGTAACTGTAGTTTGAATGGTATTTTAGCATGTTTAACAGTTCTAACACACTGCAGCGTACAAAAGGACCAACATGCAAAATCATTTGCAGTATGTTACAGTGCCTCGCCAAAGTATTCATACCACCCGAACTCGCATCACAACCTTGAACCTCAGTGTATTTTGTTGGGATTTTTTTGTGACAGACCAAAACAAACCAATGTGTAATTGTGAAACTGAAGGAAAATGATACATGGTTTTGATTTTTTTTAGCCTTGAAAATCCTGAAAAAGCGACCAGAATTTAGATTCAGTCCTCTTAAATGTAAATAAAATCTAGTGCAAACAACTGCCTACAAAAGTCGCCTAATTGAGTTAGCGTGCATGTATTTCCATAATCTGTCTGTTTATGGAAATACAGGCATTTAAGAAACTTGTGAGGTTTCTTACAGGCATCATGAAGACCCAGAAACGGAGCATACAGGTCAGGGAGAAAGTTCTGGAGAAGTTTAAAGCAAGATATATAATAATATCCTAAGCATAAAATTAATGTTCTTCATGTCCTACATGTAAAACTCCCTGTGCAGTGGAAAACTAAAGCAGTACAACACCCTGAACATGTCATCTCCACAGGGAAACATGGTAGTGGCAGCATCATGCTGGGGGGAGACCTTTTCCTTGTGTCAGAGTGGTGCAGTCATAGTCTACAATTTATTGAGAACCTTCGGAAAGACTTGAATATCAACGTTTACGGACACGCTCCATTCAAACATATTTAGTATAGAAGAACGTGCAGAAATTTCATTCTCTAGATGAAAAAAAAGCTGCTACAGACACACCAAAGACTGTAGGAAGAGGTGATCTTGTAAAGTATTGAGGGGGGCTAAGCACAAATGCAGGATGCATTTTTTTAAATATTTTATTTGTAAAAAAAAAAAAAAAAGTTGTTTTTTTTAATCATTGTCATTCTGTCTTACAACTACACTGTGTGTTGGTCTATCACATAAAATCCCTGTAAAACATATTGAAGTTTGTGGTTGTATTATCACAAAATGTGAAAATGTTCACGAAGTTCTAGTTAGTACTAGTACTAATACTCTTGCAAGTTAGCAACAGTAAACAGGCACCCTATAAACCAAAGTAAAGCTAAAGTAAACCGCTTTAATTTCCAGTCGACGAAGCAGAGGGCGTGAGCAAATTCCTGACCGAAACGACAGCTCAGTGGAAGAACTTGGCGCTGGAGGTCCGAAGTGTTCGCAGCATGCTGGAAGAGGTGATCTGTAACTGGGAGAAATACAGCAGCACTGTGGCTTCCCTGCAGGCCTGGCTGGAGGACGCTGAGCAAATGCTCAACAAGTCAGAGAGCGCCAAGCGTGTAAGTACATTCAGAGGCTTGAGTGGCAACAACAGGGAATGGTACATTTAAACACATTTATTCTGATTTCAGACTTGGGCTCTTCTATTAAAATAGATTGTCTCGTGTCGTCAGGCCCTCTTTTAGTCCTTCTTTTCTGTGTCAGGATTTTTTCAGGAACCTTTCTCACTGGATCCAGCAGCACATGGACATGAACGATGCTGGGAATTTTCTCATTGAAACATGTGACGAAACCGTCTCTCGAGATCTAAAGCAGCAGCTTCTTCTACTGAACGGGAGGTGGAGAGAGCTATTTGTCAAAGTCAAACATGTAAGCTCTGTGCACTTTAACGTGAGATTTTGCTAACAGGAATTGCTTGATGTTACCAAGCGGACACAGATTTATAAAGTCATACAGAAAGCATGACATATTTTTGCCTTCTCTCTGTCATTTTCAGTATGCAAGAGCGGATGAAGTGGATAAACTTAGGCAAGACTATCAAGACGGGATTAATACCTTAAAAATGTTCATGGATGCCACCAACGAGAAGATGACCGCTCCTGTTCAAGTGTCTTTCCTCAACGTCAGAGCCTTCGTTCAAGATGTTGAGGTTTGACCATCACCTTCACTCTCAGTTTAGACCTATGCTATGTCTTTGTCTTTTCTGTATGTTGTTATTTGACTTTTTTCTTTTGAATTTGGGACAGGAAATCAAGCACAAAGTGCCAGCAATGGAAGCGGCCTCCAAGGCAGCAAGCCGCACAGCTCAGCTGTTGACCAAAGACACTCCACAAGAGGAGATTTCTCAAATGATGGCTGTGATGGCTTCGATCAAAGAGCAGCTCAGTAAGGTGAGTGTGTGTCAGCATGTGCTGTTTTGCAAAAAACTGATAAAAGATTGTTAAATTAGGATCTTGTAATCCTACAGACAATACAATCTGCAAGGATCTCTTAATTATTTGGGTTCGACGATTATCACACGTTTCTGTTTTTGTGCCATCTTCTGCTTTGTGGACATAAGTCATTGTTTTGTGCTAATAAATAGTGTGCCTTGGACCTTTTTGTTAAAAACACAAACTTTGATGTATTTCATTGAAGTTTGATGTAACAAACAAACACAAAGTAGTGCATAATTGTGAAGTAAAGGGGAAAATAAAAGTTTTCAGTGCCAGCTCTATAGGACTGAAATATTTGCTTGTTCCTCTGCAAAATTACTCAAGCTCTATCAGATGGAGGTGGGATGTTGTGTTAGTTTTCGTCCGCACGTCATATTAGCCAAAACTTGTCAACAATGGCTTTCTTCTTCCTTTTCTACCATAAAAGCCAGTCATGTGGAGTGCATTGCTAATCGTCCTTTTAAGCGTGTTCCCACCTGAACTGTTTATCTCTCCAGCTCCTCCAGAGTTACCACGGGCCTCTTGCTCTTCCTTACATTGGAGTGTCGGCTTGTCACATAAATTCTCAATAAATTATACTGTTTTGTGGTTGTTAAATGCAAGGGGTGTGGATTCTTTCATAAGGCACTATACATCTTAAATGATGTTTCCTCTAAATAACATGTCGTGTTTCTGTTTTTCTCCACATGCCTTTTCTCCGATCAGGTAAGGGAGAGATGTCTGCCTCTGCTTAGGGAGTCTCAGTCTCTCTTACCTCCACTGGAAGAAATGGAGAGGAACATCACAGGCTTCTACCAAGCTCTGGAGAAGGCTAGTCGTATCACCAGCACCACCGACTCTGAGGGACCAGTAGATTTTAAACAGAAATGCCAGGTAACTGTTACAGTTCAGTGCTAAAAAATGTCATGTGGAGGGATTGAAATGTTAAATAAAACTTCTTAATTGTCTGGTTTTAGCTGATTGTTAAATCAACAATATGTTTATATACATTTAAATAGGAGCTGGCAACCTTCACACACAGCTGTAAGAAGTGCCTGACAGTAATAGAAAGAAACCACCAAACCATCCAAAAAGTAATGAGCACCAGTAAAACGCTCCAGCACATGGACATGAGTCTGCTGCAGAAACGAGTGGCAGACCTGCAGACTTCGTCACAGGTAACCTTAATAATCGAAGACAGTTTTATTTAACGTCTAAAGAGGTGCCTTGGCAGGGAAGTAATGACATGTTTGATTGCCTGTAGAACATGATTAAGGAGTCTACAGAGTGGCGAAAGCACGTGGAGGCAAACAGCAGCCTGATGAAGAGGTTTGACGAGTCACGAGTCGAGCTGGAAAAGGTTCTGAAAATGGCACAGAGCTGTCTGACGGAAAGAGGCAACCCAGAGGAGCTGCTGAAGAAACACACCGTAAGGCTGTTTTTACAGATTGAAGTGTTTTTAATCAAAACAAAACTGAATTGGTTCAGTTTTGTTTTTTTAATGACATAATTACAGCAAGTGCACCAATCAGAAATGTGTGGCTGACTTTTGATCTCCAGTTTTGAACAAATTTGAGCCACTGATACAAATTTAAATGATTCCAATTTTCTCTTTTACAAATTTCAAAGCAAAGACGATCCAGGGAGGGACCGACATGGATGCATCATCAGTCACCACAGCTAGCGCTACTAAAACATTAATCTGTGTGTTTTCTATTTTTTTGGCGTCCAGGTTCAGTTTTAGTCCCTATTTCAAATAAATTATTCCATGAAAAAAAAAAAATTAAAACTGCCTTTATTATATCTACCTTATGTTTACTTATGTTTAAAAACATTAGTCAGTTCTTTATTATTGTTAGTCAAAGTTCTTAAGAAGCACTGTGGAAGCGCCAAGGAGTTGCAGACTCCTGGGTTAAACAGGTCAAAGAGAAACATATTAATTATGTGCTTACGTAAGATTCATTCAATGAGATGCATTCCGAAAGAAAATCTTAATTTTACCTGTCACCTTTTAGGACCAGACTGTATGCAAATTATCAAATTCTGTTGTGCATTTTAAACAACTACAACATAGTGAAATAAATACGTTTCTATGTTTAAAGTTAAATTAAACTTCATTTACAAGTACACTGTAACTTCCAGCATGTTTACCAAAAAAATTATATGACTGAACTAAAAAGGACACCTATGTGTTTTGTGACCCAGTGACCAGGTTAGTACACATTAGACCTGCTGTCTAAATCTTGGTTTTGTTTGCAGGAGTTCTTCGGACAGCTCGACCAGCGGATTTTAAATTCATTCCTTAAGGCTTGTGATGAGCTGACTGATATTTTACCCGAGCAGGAGCAGCAGTCACTGCAGGAAACAGTTAGAAAGCTGCACAAACACTGGAAGGTTGGTTTAAATTAATCCATTAAATATATACATACATATAATTTGTAAAAAATAAATATTGGTATCTTACAGATGCTATTTTGCTTCACAAAGATATTCTAAATACTTACATATATTCACTTTTCTGTTATAGTCCTATCATAATACGTATTCAAATATAATTTCAGAATTTAGTTGCATTTCCCTAACACCTTAGCTGTGAGAAAGTGACTTGATACCATTTTCTTTTATAAATATGAGCGCAGACTTCATGAATGTCGTTCTCTTACCTCAGGATATACAGACAGAGGCCCCGTTTCACCTCCTGCACCTGAAGGTGGAGGGTGAGAGGAGCAAGCTGATGGCGTCGCTGCAGGAGTGCCAAGCAGAGCTGACCAGGGAGAACCGGCACCTGGCTAACATGGGGAGTGAGAGGCTCATCAAGGAGCACAGGGTGAGCACAACACTGCTGCCTAGCCAACATGTGGTGCTTATTTCAGGGGAAAAAGATTAAATGGTAAATGGACTGAACTTATATAGCGCTTTTTCCGATCATTTCTGACCACTCAAAGCGCTTTACACTATAGTCATTCACCCATTCGCTCTCACAAACGCTCAC
>CAEGAE010069622.1:0-42365 GCA_903067095.1 Girardinus metallicus | reverse complement strand
TATATATATATATATAAATGCTTATAAGTCTAAACTGTAAATGCTATCCCTCAGCTAAATACTGTCTGTCCTAATTAAAACCAAATACAGTTTTTAATTTTTGCAACAAAAAAAAAAAAAAATTACTTCTACTTGTAAAAGTTAGAATTATTGTTTTCATCAGCTGTCATTATAAAAAAAATCTAAGAATATACAGAACTTTTACTTTTGTATCATTAAATTACATTTATTTATATGGTGCCAAATCACAACAAACATCATTTCAAAGCACTTCATAAAAAAATCTTTTAATTTCAATCACATACATTCCAAAGTAGATTAAAAAGTTTCTAAGAAAACGCAGAGTGAGTGACATGTTGCGTTCACTCCTCCAGCATGTAGCGCTCATGTTGGAACTTCCTCTTATATAGTGAAAAGGCATAATATCTTTATTTTGACAGTAAGTGTAAGATCACTTACTAGATCATATGTTTGTTCCAAGCATGATCACTTAAATGGGACCAATGTTGAATGACATAGATGCTTAAAAACTTTGTCTGGCAAAGAATATTAACAACCAAATACCTAAATAATTCAGAATTGATCAGATTTTGTACATCACTACATTATTTTTATTTTGTTTGTTTATTTAGGGCGACAGTGGCAGATTTCCATTCTGTAGCCGGCGGGTTGCTGGTTGGTTGTGTTCTTGGGTAAGACACTAAACACGTCTTGCCTGCTGCTGATGGTCAGGGGGTCCAGTGGTGCTGGTGGATGGCAGCCTTTAGTCACACTGCTCCAGGGCAGCTGTGTCCACAATCCAGTAGCTTGCTGCCATCAGTGTGTGAATGTGTGAATGACTGAATGCAGTGTAAAGTGCTTTTGGCTGCTCTGGACTTCATAAAGCTTTATACAAGTACAAATCATTTTGCTTCCATTTTGGAAAAAAAAAAAGAAACTGCAGATTTGTTTTTGTTCCAGAAAATACCTTGCTTATAACATGTCTGATCTTAAGAAAATAGCATTTTGGTCAAAGTGCTTTTCTTTTCATTACTATTATTTTAGCTTACCTTTAAGGGCTTCCACACATGCATGCAGTGTCGATGTTACAGGAACAGCCCTTTATGTGGAGGGGAAAACATAAATGAGTAAAAATTAAACAAATAGGAGAAGCTTATTAAGCTTATTAAGCTTATTAATGGAGAAGCTTCAGCGCAATGAGAATTTCATAACCTGTAGCAGTTGTCACAACATTTATTGTTGCTGTGAATTTTACCTTCATTTCAGGGCCGCAAACAATCTAATAACATTCAGCAGTACTTGAAGCACCGTAAATCCTGAACTCATTCTTCCATAAGCAAAAGTATAAACTTTTCCCTGACAATTGAAAACGTGACAAACTGTAGTGGCACTTTTTTTTTTTTTTCATCTGAAAAAGATAAAGTGTTTGTAAGGTGTGCATCCTGCTAGGCAACAACGCAGCATGCTTGGATCTCCCAGCATGCCCGCCTTACCTCCACTGTGACATCAAATGTAAACAGACACAGTTGGTGAGGAGTTTTTGGCTTACAATAGGCTTTCTTCCCGACAATTAGGATTAAGAACATTAAAACCTGCCAGGAAATGACAGGTATGAGAGAGGTTCTCAGCAGGATCGAGCCCCTTTGAGCCAAAAGGCATATCGGCAGCAGTGAACTGTAGAGATTTTATTATTAATAATATATTCGGACAAGCATGCTGCTGAAGGAAGTAGCAGATTAAGTTGAATCGAATTGCTATTTAACCCTTCTGGCAGCTTGTCCATTAGAAAACTCTGGATCCGTGCTCATTATTTTCAACACCCACTCACACTTATTTTTCTTAATATAGAGCAATCTCTATTTCTTAGCGCAGACCCCAGGATCAAATTATTTCTCTCACTCTTGGTGAAACAGTTTTGCCCTGCTCTCATTTCTTACTTCTTTAATTGGTGAGGCAAAGGGGGAGTTGAGGAACTTAGATTGACAGGTTGTGCTTGTGAGTGAAAGACGCAATGTCAAATACATCAACAACAGGTACAAATAATAAAAAAAATAATTTTAGGCATATACCTCCCACTGAAAGCTTCTGTGAAAGTTGCTCCTTAAATGTGCTCCAAACTCTCTAATGGAGGGGAGATGAAAATATCAAGGTTAGAGCATGGAGTGCATGAAGCATTATTATTATTCCAGTCAGAGCGTTATAAAATGTTGTGGATGTTCACATGCAAAAAAAAAAGTCAAATCAACATCATACTGCAATGCAACACACTTTTTTTTTTAGGTGTGTATGATATAGCAACAAATATATCCCCATTACAGATTTTATGGTTATCAATAAAGTCAATGCCATCTTATTTCTTTATGACACCAAAAAATATTAAAAATGTTATATGTGTGGGGGCCCAGATACAGAGCCTACAGTCCTGAGTTCAAAAGAACAAGGTGTCAGATGAAAATAACTCCTCAAGCCAAACTTATCTCAAAATGTTAATACTGTCAAGCAAAAAAATTTTCATATGAATGAAAAAACAATCTTTGTCTTTGATTCTCCATGTAGGTACAAAAACAGATTAAAATTGCTTGTTTTGCTTCAGGTATTCTTTTATAAGTATAATTTATTTTCACGGAGGAGTGAGTCATGCATACTATGTTTGAATATATTTATTTTCCAACGATCTTTGTATATTCACGTTCCCCATTTTGTGTTTAAAGATGTGTCTATGTGGACAATTGACTGATTCTTAGTGCTTATAGTATACTGAATTGACTTTTGAGAGAAAGGGCTGACTACATAATTTTGTTGGATAAAGTGGGGATCGGTTGCCCGATAAATTATTTATTGTAACCTAAAGCTCAGCTGCAGAGGACTTTTAGTTTTAGCCAGACTGATCAGATCTATATGTAGCTCTTTCCACTGGAGTCATACACTCACGGAAATGTTAATAATAATGCCAAAGCAAGGTCATAGGCAGATAAATTAATTATCTCTGCCTGATGTTTAATTTGTGTTATCATCTCAAACATCTAAGTGAAACAAAAAAAAGCAAACACTAACATAACTTTTATTTAACCCTGGAGTTAGCTAAAGAAAACTTCCACATCAGAGAGATGTCTCTTTACCCAGTCTTGAAGCTTCATGGAAAGTGCTAATTAGCTCTGAAGAAAGATCAGCGACTGTGAAACATTAACGATGCAGCTTTTGTAGTCACTTAGTGAAGTGTAAATTTAATGCTCCGGCGAGTATTGAGTTCAGACAAATCAGTGTTTATATCCGATAAGATGCTCACTGGGGAAAAGGGATAGAGGACAGCAAAACGATTGTAGAGCATCCACAACTGTCTGTCAACAACTGACCACTGTCACCAGAACATGAGACTAACAGAAAGAATAATATACACAAAGTGCAAACTATTTATTCCACATCAAGTCTCTTACTCTTTGGTCCCATTTTGAGCAGCTCTTCCTGAGCAACACCTTTCGTTGTTCTCATGGTGGTTGTGAATGGAAACGTAGTTATTCCAGTTCTGGCAGTGTGGGGAGATTGTATCAGATGGAGCTTTGTTTGGCTAGTCAAAGCTCCAGGCTGCTTTGGAAAACAGCCACTGTCAGACACCAGTATTATCAAGCCGTATGTATTTGTTGGCTGTGAATCCTTTCATCTCGACCAACCTGGTGAAGCGCTCCACTTGTCAAACCCTGGATCCTCGACAGTGAATATTTAATTACAAGCTGTCGAGGGGGGAGAGCCCTCACGGCAAAAACAATTTAAGTTTTATTTTTCCTTTCCGGCCTTTTGCACAGACGTTGCAGCGTCGCAAAAAAAAATCCCACATTTTCAACAGGAAAAAAGACAGAAGACCTTCTTGATTTATTTAAATCCAACCTTGGTGAGATTGCAGGACCTAAGTGACAGTGACAATCCTATTCATGAAGCTCAGAGCAGAAAGTTGGAGACATATTTTTTATTCTCTGGCTGAATAGTTGTTTGTTCCCCCAAGGCACATGGTATAACAAATATTGACAAAACCATCCAATATATTCCACTGGTCCTGAAAAAAAATACACGCTTGAATAAAACCCCTTTCTGATTTTCTGATCACAGATAAATAAAAGGAGTCAAGGTACAAAGTGAAAATGCAGTGAGCAATTCAACTCAATAAAACTGATTGTGCAACTTTGTTTAACATTTTTCCATATAAAATTTTGCTGCCCAGTTGTTTCAGGACAGACCAAACAAACAACACACCAACATCACCTTACAACACATTGACATGGCTGTCACATATTTTTTTGAACACATTATAATTTTTTGGGCCATGTAACGTACATGTGCACCACTGCAACAGAATCCATGCAATAGCAAATTAAATATTTGACACGGTGATTCCCCATTAAGTGATTTAGTAAATTGGGAACAAGGTTTCCCCCAGAAAACTTGCTAAGCCCGGTGGTTGGGTGCTAGGGCAGTCGTTCATCCAGTGGCCCATCGTGTTTTGAGTTAAAAAATGCTTAAGGTTGAAAATTTGATATTTTCAAATTTGAAATTTGAAAATATCACTTGATAATTATGTGTTATTGAAAGATTGGAAGATGAATACCTGAACACCAACTATAAAATCTTAAAAAATGCAAACATTTTAAAAAGACTTCAATAAATAAGCAATGCTTAGCCTGGTGGGGGCACAATTAAAGCTTGGTGGCCCGCCAGGCTCATTATAGACTGGGGGAAACCCTTGGAAAATAACAGCTACAATGTTAAAAATTCTCCAGCAGTTGGTCTCATAGGCAAATATATTATGCTGATAAATACCATGCAAACAGCAGTTCTAATGTTGCTCACTGTCAATAGAGCACTTCAAGGTTTGACTAGACTGGATGTTGCCTTTAGATAGAATCAGATTGCTTGTACTTAAATATGAAGCACAAGCATCCTTTGTTTTAATTTGGGTATTTATAAATGAAGTGAATTGATTTGAGAGAATTTAATGACTACCTTGACCTTGAACCAGGTCAAACAGGCTAACTTGCCACAAGAGTGAGAGGAAATGTTTGATCAAAATAATGTGTACATTCCTACCAAAGTGTTTGGTATTCATATTGATTCTCCGAGTTCTGTTTGGACATGTTGAAATTGTATGATCAGCATTGTTGTCTGTGGGGCAATAAAGCTGTTGGAGGGGCTTGATGCATTTATTTGATGCACTACAGATGGGGGAGGGATGTTGGTATGGACAATTCACACAACTTTCTCTTATCTGAAATCCAATGTGCACATTAAAGGTTACAGAAGCTGCGAGCTGATGGACATAATTTACTAATGTTGCTACCTCTGGGTTCTGGAAGCAGCATTGTGTCATGTCAGGAGGAGCTTCATTATATAAATGAGCTCATCAATCTGTTTTTATGAGTTTCTCACCTGAACAGCAGGATATCACGAAGAATTACTGAGAACAGGTAACATGATGCCTTTTGCAGATTTCACTACTATTGTAAGAGTTGCTCAGCCTTTTAGCCTCAGAGACACACAGCAGTAGCTGTAAGCTCTATGAAATGTCTTTGTGTCATAGTTTCCATTCCTATAGCTTTTTGCTGGGTGATTACAGACTGAACTTGTCTCAGATATGCTTTTGATTGAAACTCGTCTTTGGTGATGTTCGGTTGCTCCACGCTCCATGTATCTACACATTTGAAAAGGCCTTTTTGAAGCTGATATTCTGCTTTGTTATGGGCTAAAAATATTTTTTTATTTATTTTTGGTAGATTTTGTGTGGAAAAAAAGAAAGCAAAGCTTTTCAAAAAGCTGCCAGTCTTTGTATTTGACTGCATTTAAACCCACATTAAATATTCTTAAGGAAAAAAAAAACAAAACAAAAGAAAGTCTTACCCATCATTAAATATAGGCTTCAGTTAGTTAAATTAGTGCAATTCCAGAGCTACTTATCACACAATGACTGATCGTATCGTCAAAAGCAATAGTATTTATTGATGATCAACAATAATGATAATTACCCATTGCTATTTTTACATAAAATGGAAATAAAAATTTTTATTCTTGTGGGTAGTTTTCTTTATTTGCATGAAGATTGTCTATCCCTAATCTTTCACAATGCTGCTGCATCATGTTCCTAAAGTTTGGCAATAAGTTAGGCACATTGGTAGCAAACACATGTTTCAGTAAATCCTGGATGTATTTTGCTATCAGCGCTTCTGTCAGAGTCTATTGATTTTGTTGCTGCTTTTCTTCCCTCCTCTGATTCTTATATGTTATTTTTAAAGGAGTTTATTTGCTCCAGATTCATGTGGCTCACCTTTGTAACGCCTTTAAGAGCAGAATTTTACTTTGAACCTGGCATGAAAGAGTTCCTGATTCTGAATCATATACTTATGTATGTTTGTTTAAGGTGATGTTTGTATAGGTGTTTCTTTTTAACCACTCACCATGCTTAGTGTTTAACAAGGCAGAGAAGTACACGAAGTTTGCTTGAAAACAAACAAATTGCATAATTCATTACAGTTTTTTTTGTGTTTCTGTTTACCAATAGGACTGTCATTTTTGACACTGTTGTGTTTTAAATGTTGTTAAATGATCATAAGGAAAGAGACAGAACCTTACACAATTATTGCCTCACTTGGCACAAATGTGCACAAAAGCAGTAAATTGTTAGACACTGCTTGGTGGCAAATAAACTTACAGATAAACTGATCCTCCTTCTGAATATTTTATTACTTCTTTTCATGGAGCAAAACTGAAAATATGACTCTTTAATAAAGTATAAACTCCTGTAGTAGAGGTACGGGAGTAGAGCCAGAACTTTTCTGACCAAAAATGTTGAGTGGACACGCTCAGTGTCATATTCCTTTGAGAGCTGCTAGCACTGCTATGGATGCTAAAATGATGAGGTTGTATAAATTACTTATGCACAGAACGGATGTTTTCTTGATTGGTGCTATGCAACCACGCTTGCCTGGAATTCTTTTGTCTTTCCCATTTTGAATAGTGGGCCTCTGCTTCACATCATATTCAAACAAAGAGAGGAAGTTATGGGTGACTTATTAAAACCGCTTAAGTCAATAAGTGTGGTTTTTGGGAGAGAACTAAAAGATTATCTGTTAACTTTGAACTTTTCCTCAGATTTTTAATAAACCTGAACTGATAGTAAAATTTTCTAAAAATTTAGCTAATCCCGTGCAAGCAGGATTTAATTCAAGGCTTTTGCACACCTTTACCGTTAATAATGGAAGGCGCTGCATGTTACTCTGACCAAACCAAATCTGGGATGTTGTTGCAGCCTCCTTACCACCAGCCTCCAGGCGAAGTTACGGACTGTTGTTGTAAGTCTATGGTATTAGTTTTGTGCCACAAATGTATTCGATCATGCACAGCAATCTATACCAGCACCTTTACCTCTGATAAATATTTAACCATCCCGTCAAATAATCCTTAATAATTTAAGATGCATGAATAATTGGTTGAGGAATTATTGGAAGGCAAACAGCATTAGATTTTGGATATCTACTCTGCTCATTAGAGGGACAGACATAGTGGAGAGAGACATGACCCTTGGCAGCTCTATTTTCCCCAAAAAGGAGCATCAGTCAGAATAAAAACAAGGTCCTCATTACCAACTCTACAGAAGCTTGGTCTTCATTTTTTGATTATCCACGCTGCATGAAGGGAACAAATCAAAGAGAACAGAGTCGGCAGAGCCTGATCTGAAGGCAAATGGGGCTCAAGATGAGCTTTTTGAGATAATATGAGGCCGAAAACTCTCGGCGCTTGATGTGCGTGTTCCTCCAAGAAAGAATAACAGCGAGTGGATTAAGCCAGAGAGAAATACGAGACGCTGCTGTGGACAGAAACAACACAGGAAAGCCGCTGATATTAGGAAGTTTTTCAGCAACTTCTTCTCTGCATCCTTTTTTTTTTTCACGGCAGAATGACCTGTTGCTATGGAAACAATGCAGACCACATGTGTGAATATAAATATCCCCCGCTGTATGATTACCGCAGAAACCTAAACCGTCATCCAATTCTTTAATGTCCCTTGCTGATTGCAGCTCCTTGAACACCATGGAAGCTCTTTTGAAGCCTAATTTACAGCACACTTTGCAAGAAATTGTTACTTTTTTGATTCGGCACAGTCTCAGTCAGAGCTCTGCAACACGCTTGGCACACTGGCACCATCCAGTCCTTTCACACACCAGGTTAACCCCTAACAAGCAGAGGCTGTTTGTGTGGTGCCTATTAAGTCAGTTCTGTGTGGGAACATTTAAATCCACCCAAGCTTTATTTGAACCCATGTGGGATCCTATGAGCTGTTTCCTGGAATTCAAAGTAGGACAGAGACTTGGTTAAATGTGTAAAAATATTCTACAAGAAAAATTTTTATTTTAAATAACCTGTGCAAACAAACTTGGTAAATATTAAAGTTCACATTGCCTTGCAAAAGTGTTTAACACTTAAGCTTTTCAACTTTTTGTAATGATGCAACCGAAAACTTTACTTTGTTGGGATTTTATATGGCTGACCTACACAAAGTAGCTCAGAGTTGTGAGGTGGAAGAAATGAAAAATAAAAGGTTAATCCAGTTAAAAGAAGAATTGACCGTTCCAGTCTCTAGATGTGCCAAGATTTGGGTAACATTTCCCAAAGAGTAACAGCTCTAATGGAGGAAAACGTTGTAACACAACCTCCTGCATCATCACAAATGATGCAGGAAACAACACACATGGAACTAATTTCCCCAAAAGCAGCATAAACACATAAACACATTACGCTTAGAATCCAAATCGGTGTACAGATAAATTGAAAAGTGGCCAGAACTTTAGCATCCTGGTCTCTCACAGACATTTCTATATAAATTAGGAGAGCATTTGAATCAACAGAGCAGGTGCATCGTGTGAAAAGGCTGCAGTCCTTGATGCAATTGTCTCCAGTTCAATTCCCAGCCCTTGGCAATTTACTAAATGTCTTCTCCTTCTCTATCTGCCCTTTTTCCTGTCGAGCAACTGTTGAATAAAGGCCACCAGTGTCATTAGAAAACCTTCAAAACTATTTAAAGAGTATGAGTACCTTTCAAAACACTGCAAATAAAAGATGTTGCCTTCGAAACCAGGTGAATATTTTATGCATTTGATAAAAAACTTGAGAATAATAGATCTTTAGCAATTGGTAGCACAGAAGAATAACTTTAAAGAAAAAAAAAAAACAGGAGTGACATGTAATGTTTCCTAGTTAAAGATTCATGAGAAAATGTCTAAAGAACTGATGAGATAATAATAACAACTCAAGCCGATATACTGACCTCATTCTTCGTTATTGGTTGGGGATTTCATTCTGCACTACTCTTGTCAAAGTCTTTCCCCTCAGTCCTGATATCGACGCACCCCCCAACTTGGCCTTCATTGCACTCTGTGTTTGATTTTGCTCCGCTCTCCATCTGAGATTTCAAAGTGCAATGAAGTCACAAGCTCACCCAAGACTTGTTGCTGCGTCTTTATCGTTACCAGCAGTCTTGGTCCAGCTGAGGAAAGCTGCACTGTCGAGTCTGCTCTGACCTTTGTTAGACAGAAAGCAGCGGGGAAAGGTGGTCTGAATGAGTTGCACGTGGTTAGGTGAGTCTCAAAAGGGCATCCAGCAGTGTGTACCTGCAGCAGTGTTGTGCTCCAAAGTTTCTTTTCTCTTTGCCATAAAATTGCATGTTGCATTGTGTTCAAATGTCATTAGTGCAGATTCTTAACTTTGACAAAATATATTTTTATGTGATGATTGTTTTCAGGAGTTGCATTTGCTCAAAAAAAAACAAAAAAACAGATAAGCCCAAATATGATTGTTTCTTGCATTGAATTAGTACTCTGCAGGTAAGAGCATTTGAAATAATTTCAGTAATATTAAAATAATTAACTCAAAAGAGGATCCTATTTTTACCTTTGCACTTTTCAGCATTCATTATGAGGGGATACAATGTCAATTTCAGTTATTCACATTTATTTTGTGACTAGACTAACAGCATATTCCTGCTCAAGTTCAAAAACCTCAAATATCAAACCATTCTAATAAACTTTTTGTTTAATTACGTGCCGAAAATATAAAAGTCTCTTGTTCTTCAAGGGAAAAAAAATTAGACAAGCACCAAGATTGCTTAACTTGAGAGAAAGGGGCAAAACCAGTAATAATACATTTGTAAAAATACATAAATTCTAAATCTAACTATGAAAAATATATAAATACAAAGTATGTCCCCCACTCAAGATTTTTTCTGGTTTATTTTTTGGTTATGCTTAAATGTCTCAGACCTTCAAGCTAACTTTATTATCAGACCTGATTACATTTTGCTAAAAAAATCATTTAAATTTAACTTATTTTACAACATGGCAATTGTGGTAAAAGATCTCTAAAATAACAGTAATGCATACAACTCTTATCTAGTGATTGTGAATCCCTAATATCACTTTAGCTCTTGTGTTTTTATTCCATACATAGTCTATAAATGTTGCAATCTCAAAATTCCTTCCAGTGACAGAAGTGCATGTTTCAGCAGGATCGTAGTGAAAAGCAGAAGGCTGTTTTCAGCAAATATTAGAGTGATCCTCCCAGAGTCCCAGACTAAATCAAAGCGCCCATGGCAAAAAAAACATGACAGTGGACGAACAGAGAGCTGAACAGGCTGAAACATGCATTAGAGCTTTAACCTCAGCTATTGCAGAATGTTAATATCCAGACGGTGTCAAAGATCTCCCGCGTTTAAAGCAACGTAAAATTATAGTATGTCAGTCATAGAAAACAATCCAACTATTTTTTTGGCTTCTTTTTTTATGTCTCTTCCAAAAATTTAAATCTGGGTCTGGAATAATGCAGTTTTGTGCCAACTTACCTTCTCTTCAGTGCAAAATGTCCCTATTTATCATATTTGGTCAAATATACAAGAACCAAAATGTGACAGTGAGGTCTTAGATATGTATCAGCTGTACTTCTGTTTCAAGAAAGAACTAGAAAACATTTCATTGACACTAAGTGGTCTTAGTCCTTGCGTGCAATGCTGCAACAATAAATAGAGCGTGCAACAGCATGGTAAATGTTTGCACTTAGAAGTTTGGAAGTGATGCACAAAGTGAAGCTGTGAGTTGTCCTGAATTATTTGTTTACAATCACATACATTTGCTGAAGGGAAGGAAAAGTCAGCGCTGCTGTTGGATATTTTTGGACTGCTAACTTCCAGGAGAGCTGTTCTTTGCGATCCACTTTTGTTGTTTTGATCTAGTATCATACTGAAAGCTAAACTTAAACCATCACTTGTCAAATATTTTCTTGACGACTTGGTGACGATCATGAAAAATTGAAATCTGATTCCCATCAGGTCAGTTTACCCATCTTACAATAAAAAATGACAGACCGAGATGGTGAGGTCATGAAAAAGTAACATCCCCGGTTCATTATGTAGCGGGACACTGTGGGCTGCAAAGTATAGATGAGAGCTTCCAGCAAACTTGGCAAGTTGGAAAAACACATAACTGCAACATGAGTGGTTCAACATGCAGCTTTTTAAAGGTGGTTAAGAAACTTTTAATTTTGCCCTCCTTTTCTGTCCCTCTTTCTCTCTCCTAAACTTTCCTCCTAAAACAAATAACAAATTAGGAGTCAAGGTTTTAAAATCTTCTCTGTACGTCTGAGACCTAAACATCATCCCATCCCACAGCCCTGGTATTAATTTATTTTTGCAAATTAGCTACTAATCTTTTAAGTGTTACATAATGTTAAACATATTTTAATTTTGGAAAATAGAAAAGAAACTCCTTGGTTCGTTAAATTTGTGATCAAGATTTTTTCCTGCGGTACGTGAAGAACAGACAATTTTGGCAGATTGTTGGACTGATTGAAAAACTGAATCCACACAGATAAATTTGATTTGCATTGTAATTTGATTTTACCTTTAACTTAGATCAGATAGGCTTCAAGAAAGAAAATATTGTTTTTGTCAATTAACCCATAATATCCTGCTTCCCATTTTTTCTGTGAATGTGTTTTTGTTGTGACACGTGTATACATCTGATTCAACTCACAGCTATAGCACACAATTGGTGGTTTCATCTATAATCCAAGCTGTTATAAACATATATTATAGATCCCATTTTCTTGATTCTATTTCCTCAAACTGTTGCTGGACTCATTTAAAATAAACCCACAGCACCATCATTTTCCACAGTCCTGTGATTCTTCCTAAATAGAAGCATAAAATTGATGAACCACGTAGCCATTTCAACAGAAAGCATATTGTTGTGCAGAGCAGCAACAGATTAAGACGAGGGATACCCATTTCCCTCAGCTCAATGTGTATACCACCTATATACAATTTCCATATAGATTGCCTGCCATTCGATTCCATTTTGATACAGCAGAAAAGGCAAAATGATAGGATGGAGTGCATAGATTCAGCAGACTTGGGTAGCAAACATACGTCCTTCTGAGAATGGCGATGGAAAGAAAGACAGCGACTGGGAACAAGCACAGGTTGTAAAATTAGTTCAAACTGGAAACCGCAGCTGTATTATAACATGCTGTTCTTCGGACATGCCGTTTCGATGTGAACTCTTGCTTTAGAAAGCGGGAGAAGAGAGGACTCCGCGTGTTTGGTCTCCCCAGCCCGCTGCAGCACATCAGAGGACATAAAAAAAGTTACAGAGTGGCTTGATGGCTCGAAGGCCATAGAGTTTATAGCTATTGATTTCAGCCTTTAAGGGAAGTTGGGAACCATTTTTATTGTCTAACTAAAAGATTAAAACTTTCTCACTTCCCATGATAAATGAAAATGTTCAAGGCTTTGCTTACTTGGCAAATTTCTATGGCTTCGAAAGTCTGCTGTGTGAAGTCAGATTCTGTCGATTCATACTGGGAATTCAGCCTAAATTATCAAAAGCTTCAAATATCTTCAAGTCACATTGCACATTCAAATCGGTTTATATTGGCATGCTGTGTCTGCATTGATTTAACAGACTGTTAAAATAAAAAAAAAAAAAATAATAACTTAGCAGTTTCTATGCATTTTTCTTTTTTGATTGATTTCCATCTGTGTCTCTGAAGATTATATAAACTCTCTAAGATTATTTAAATACCAATTGCTTTTATAGCCCGTTTATCGAGTTGGAGGTCTTCCTAGGGGTTTCCTCCCACTGGAACGTTCTCCAATATTCTGTAAACGGAGATTTGATTGGTAATTCACCAATGTACTGCTTTGGTTGTCTATATATATAATACCAGGTCTATTTCAAAAGATCTGTTTAATGTGAAAAAAAAAAAAAATCACATCTCCCAGAGACAAGCTTTAAAATATAAATATAAATGTTATGACAGTTCCTGGCCTTTAGTGAGATATATTCATTCATACTGCTTTCTGTATAAAAGTATCAGACAAACATGGCTGACAATGAATAAAAACAGCAAACAGAAGACTGAAGCAGCATCTTTAGATAGGGTTTCTCACCAAGATAAAGTAGTTAATTTTAAAACTGGATGATTATTGATTACCGTTCGTTTACAAACTGTTGCGCTTAATTAAATGTTGAATAACTGCTGGTTTGTAGCACTCTCCAAATTCCCCTTTTTATCGTGCACAGCTCTGCAGTGCCCTGGACAATTACGAGTGATTTAAAGATGTGGAGATAGCTCTGACTACCTCAAACCCATCCCCTCAGGGTTCAATATTCTCTCAGAGCCTTCACAGCACTGGGCATTATTCAGCTGTTCAACGACTGCTTCACTATAATATCCTATAAGCTCAGGTACAAGTCCCTGAGGTACTGGAGGCTGTAGCCTCAGCAACTCTGACTGACTGATGGAAATGAATGTCTTATTTTCCAACTGCTTAATGTTCCATCGGTGCATGGTGTGACGGGTTGTATCTTATCTATTTCCGTCACTCATTGTTGCATGATTTGAGAACAGCTGGGGACACGAATGCCCCTGTGAGGATAATAAAGCCATGCTCATTTGGCGCTGTGTTAAGAGGGAGAGCTTAGGGTTTAGCAATGTCTGACTCTAAGATACTCTCGCAATCCCCACATTACTGGACATCAACGTTTAATCATTTCTATTGCATCGTGACCAGAGCCTGAAAGAGAGATTGAGACAAATCATGAGCTCCATTCCGGCTTATGAATCTTTGGATGGGGCGCAGCTGCCTCTGCTCTGTAGCAACAAAATTAGGTGCTAGCAATGCACATGATTGGAGCATGAAAAAGAGTTGCATAACTGAACTTGCTGGCCAGCCCAGCAAATTGTCACGCTCTCTGCGGTCACAGCTGCTTACACCCACTGTGGTCGAGTAAACAGCTGAGAGCAACAAATCACTTGAAGATGCTAAGACTCGTTCTGCTTAGCCCTTCCACTGCATTCAGTGCAAGACTACAGCAGTTAGCAAATGCATTTATGTTTGTTACACAAACAAATTTTGAAAAAATGGCTTCCAATTAATTTTGCCTAAATTTTGAACAGGGTGGAAATTTAGGCAAGGTGTCTTCGATACTCCGAAGACACCTTAAGCCAAAATGACTCACACTCGGTCGGATTTGATAGAGAATGACTGTGAGCAGCAACTTTTCCACGTCTTACTACCACTAATTCTTTGGGTCTAGACTTTAAGTGAGCCATTGTAACACATGAATATGCTTTGATTTAAATCATTATGCTGTAGCTCTGGCTGTATTTTCAGGGTCATTCTGCTACCGGTTGGTGGAAACTCCACGCCAGTTTCAACAGATTTTCTTCTAGCATTGGTTTAAATTTAACTTCATCCATCTTCCCATCAACTCTGATCAGAAACCTTTGTCCTGACCTGTCTGGTCTATTTCTTGGTCTTCATTATGATGTTTGTTCACTATTATCTTCTCTAACAAAACTCTAAGGGTTTCGACAAACAGATTCTCTGACATCTACATTAGCAGACTTGCATACTAATTAGTTGACGTTTGTGCAAAACTAGTTCTATTGGATTTCACTGAGTAGCGTAAGAGTGAAGGGGGCTGAATACAAATGCATGCTACACATTACAGATTTTTATTTGTGAAAAATATTTCCTATTCCACAAGATATAGCACAATTATGTGTTTTTTTTTTGTATTTTGGTATATTGTGGATTTGTCATCGCATAAAATTCCAAATTAAATGCACAAAGCTTTGGGGTTGCAAGAGGTCAAAATCTAAAACATTTTAATGGATTTAAGTACTTTAGCAATGACCTGCGCACATAAACCTTTAACCAGTTTCATCTAGATCTTGACGTAGAGCGTATGGGTCATTTACTGTATGTCTTGAGAACTAAGGGCGCAGCACTGACCTTCTGCCTCCCAGTAATTGTAAATAATATAATTCCAGCAATCCCCTTTGTGGAAAATATATCTGTGCATACAAACATGACATAGTTTTCCAGCATTGATCACGTTCTGTTTGTCTTTATTCCAAAGTCAATCAGAAAACACCATTTATGTGCTTCCTTCTCTAAACAAACACTTAAGCTAGTTAATTAGAGAATGTGAGGAATGCAATTGATATGCATCACCATCAATGCACATAGCAAAGTACATGCAATCAAGCAGCTTTAAGGGAAGAGGGCTTCTTCAAAAAAGCTGATGGTCTCTAATGGTGGTGTTTGCGCTCCGTCCTACTGCACCCCTCCCCACCTGAAAGCTATTGTTGATGTGAAGGTTTTGTGCAGTTTCACAACCAGGCAGAGGTGAGTGAGAGAACATGTGCCCAGGGTTAAAAACAGTAATTCAAGCCCATTTTCTGCACACACATAGGCCCTCAAAACGTTTTTATCCTGCTCTCTGGTTTTATTCCTGTTACCAACCCAACATTAATTCATTTTGGTCCAAAAAAGGAAAAGACAGAAAGAGAGAACACAGCGAACGTGCTCGTTTAAAAGCACTTCACAGCACCTAGATCACAATCTTTTTTCAATTCAATGAAGCCTTACTGAGCTCCACTAAGAACTTATGTTCCTACATATAACGTACGAATTTATACTGAATACAAATACATTTATAAAAAAAAAAAGAATATCCAAAGTAAGGCTAGTTGCAGTAAGCGGAAAGAAAAAAAAAACATTTCTGTAATTGTTCCAGCTTGCTGTACAGAACTGAAGAAGCAGAATAAAGTCTGGATGCTTCAGCTGAACTTTGCTGAATTCTTAGTTTGCACATGCAATCTGAAAACTTTGTAGTGAAATGTCTTCGGCAGTGATTTCTCGACGTCAAGCAAAGCGAAAAACACAACAAAGCATCCCGAATTATACCCAATGTGCTTTCTACAGCTCACCATTTCCTTCTATGTTATTTGACAGCATTCACTTCCCACGATTCTTAAAGAGGGAGCTGCATCACCTTCATCCTTTATGCTTTCTTTTTTGATCCTGCTCGACATCTGTAAAATCTCAGTCTAGCTCATCTGGGATTCATGCTTTTATCCTGGGCATCATCTGGCGCTGCCATTAAACTCAATCAGCTGCTCCCTCATATAAAAACCTTCTATCTGTTGGTCTGGATTCTTAAAACAGATGTTCAAAATTTCTGGAAAAAATATCCTGAAATGGGCATTAAATTATGTCTAAAGGTTTGCTAAGTGTCAACAAGTTCCCCCCTCAAGTCTCTGCAGATTACTCCTGAAGCAGCTCTTTGGGATTAATGGCCCCTTATTTTTGTCTAATGAACAGCTGAACAGAAGTTGTAAAATTGTGAGCTTGTGCAAATAAATTGCCTAAAAGGATTTAAAATACTTCAAATGTACTTAGAAAACAATATGGGGTGACGTTTTCAAAACATGTGCTCATTTTTAGAAAGAAGGCCTGATTAGCTCAAAGCACCAGATATTTTTTTTCAAAAATAAGACAGTTTAATTCCCAAAAATGTTTTGGTAATGAGCTAAAAATATGGGAATGGGTTATAAATCTTAACAGTGACTGTTTTAAACATAGAGCCCCCACAATACGTCCTTTATCTTAATACCCCTTTGAAGTAAAGACTGAGGGTCTTATTTTTGTGAACTGTGTAATTTTTACTAATTCCTCACCAATTAAATAAATATAAAAATATTATGTCACATCCCTTTTTTTAATCCCTCTTTTGTGTTAAGTGTCTCACACTGGTGACACTATTAATAAGCAGAATAAATGCCTTTATTGCCTTGCAATATTGTCGTCTCTGTCTTTATAGGTGGACGCACCACAAATACCCAAAAGTAGTGGAAGAAGTAAAAATAGCAACAACTCAAAATGTTTTTTATCCACACTTTAAAGTAGGTAGGACCAAAGATTTATTTTGTCTATTTTTTTTACTTCTTGTGTCCCCAATTCAGTCGAGGAAATTAGAGTAGCATGGAAGCACTATCAGAACACTCAAATGGTGAGGATAAGGATGAAAATCTAGATGGACATTAAAATGCATTTGACTTTTCTTCATACTGACAAAATGTCTAAGACAAAGAAGCGGATACTTTTTTTTTAATTAGATTTGCTTGTAAAAACATTACCTGGCAATATGGCAATTAGTCTGTGGATTTTTTATGAATTTAATTTCATTGTTTCACTTGTACAAGTAAAACAGCCTGATTCTAAAAGTAAATATTTAACAAGACAAGTCCATCTCGAAAAATTATGAAGAAATAAATAAGACATACAGATATTTTAAGGGCAAGGGTATTTAAAATGTTGCAGACTTGACTAATTGAATCAAGATGAACTCAGACAATGGCACATATGGCATATATTATTGTAGCATCTCCATCACAAAACCATATTAAGAGTAGGGACACCTGGTGCTGCATGCTGTAACAGCACAGGTGCAGTTCATTCTTGGGTTCTTGATGCTCGGATCATTCAGGAGAAGATCAGGGAAGCATGTATTTGGACACAATACACAGTGAAGCCCTCCTTCAGAGGTTATGAGGATGGTTTCTCTATCTTGAAGAAGCTGAAAGAAATGTGTTTCACACTCCCGAGAAGGTGTGTTATTTTGTAGTTCGAAGCATGCTATTAAAATATCATTGCGTCAAAGAACATTTGTTTGTCGCCTGTCAGCTGCTGCGTCTCAAAAATAACAGTAAGGTCTGACACCTTTTGTAAGCTTAGATTTTGTTTTGGCTATAAAACTTGAATAAAAAAATCACCTCTGCTTCTCTCTCTCTCACTCTCTGTGCTGAACTGCCTTAAAATTCTTCTCTGCAAGGACTCTGCAGAGGAGGATTTTATGCACACAGGATAGTAAGGCAGGCAGGAACCACCCATTGACATAGCAGTGAGTGGCAACTGTTAGGAGACTGTTGCTGGTTGTTTTCAATGAGGCATAGAGGATACACAGAGACTTCAAAGCTGCAGAAAAGAGTGACAACCTGATGCTTTTTTATGCTGTATGTATTCTTTATTTATGTTCAATCTCACAATGATTTTCCCACGATGTGGTACTTCCTTACATCGAGGACCTAAATAGCGAGAATTCTTTTTATGTAGGAAAAATGAGAAGAAATACATTGTTATGCTGCGAAGAAGAGCTTCACCGTATCCATGGGGATAGGCAGGGAGATGTGGAGGTTTGCTAAAATAGAAACCGAAGAGAATTTATAAATGGTATGTTTCTGACAAAATACAAACAGCGATCAGACTGTATGAATTGTCTGGACTGTGAAAAGGTCAACACAGGTGACTTGGATGTTTTTTTTTCATGGACAAATTTTTGCACATTACCTTTGCTTGTGCTTAGGAAGCAATGTTGACAATCTCTTCGTTTGACTTTTCTTGTTAGAGACAAAATAGTTGAAAATGCTCAGCTCCACTGAACTCTCCTGTAAGTCAATATGAAATCACAAAGGTTGATCACTTTATTCTCTTATGTATTACTATGTCCAAACTCTGATTATTGTATTCTGTCAAAAGATATGATGAGTTTAAAAACATTGAATGCGCAAAGCAACTCCTACCAGTTAGTGATTTAGCTGATAGAGAAAATAAAACAAAAACATTTTCTTTGAGTCACATCTGCAAGAACTCTGATTGGCTAATATCACAATCCCACTGGTTATTTGCTTGATTAGCTGATGCAGCTCTTACATTGCCCAAAAATATATATTCCTAATTGGAAGGCTGACCATGAGGTTTAGTTTCTACATGAGCAAGATTAGAACCTTGTGAAGAACAAAAGAGGGCAAAAGTTTTGAGCTCTTTTGAAGTAAAATTTAACTACTCAACTGCAAGTAAGACTATAGACCATTTGGATTAAATATAGCATCCAGGAAGGCCAAAGGTGCAGAAGAACTTGCTGCTAAGACTAAGAAGTCATATGAAAGTACTGTCAGATAAAGATTTTGTGTGATGTTTCTCTGTGTAATAGTAATAAGCATTTAGGGGATTTGACAGTCTACAGTACATCAAACACTGAAAGATATAGAGAATCCAGATATATCTCTGCACACAATGGACATCACTGAAAGCCAATAAGGAAAGTTTGTGATCTTACTGCCCTCAAGCAAAACCACATTAGAAATTTTCCGGCTCTATGTTGCGGAAGTCACTGCTTACATAGGCTGAGGAACATCTTTATTAACCAAGAGCCTACACAGAAGATAAGATGATGTAACATAGTGGTAACAACTACATCCTGAGCTTTAACATTCCAGTTTGTCATGGTTTTGCAATAACAAAATCATTGCAAATGAGTGTTACAGCAAATCAGCTTTTCTTTTAATCCCTGATTAATAGAAAAGCTAAACAGTAAACTGATATCTCCATCATAATACAGTACTGAGATGATGTCATTACCGGTCTTGATAAAAGAAAGCACATTAACCAGTTCTAAATCATGCACTTATGCAAAGTCTATGGTGGTAAACAATAAGAGGAGGACAGAAATGTTAGAAAATCTGTGAAACCACAGGAGTAGAGATGTGTGGTTCTCAGAATGTCTGTCCTTTGACGAAACACATGGAGACGGTAAAACGAGTCTTAGTAAAGCCTTTAAAGTTCATTGTAAGAGGCCTTATAGTGAAAAACATGACATCCTCCGATCTGAGAGTACAGATGAAAACAGGGAGGGCTGGCAGCAGAGTGTTAAGTAAACAAGTAAAAAAGAGGAAATGATTTAGCTGTGATATGCTTTCTAGTTGAGACAGAAATAACCACTGCATGATCTAATTACTAATCTGTTTTGCTTTGCTAGAAAAGATTTATAAAATCAGCAAACATTGGGGAAATAAAAAAACCCAAAAAACTTTCACCTGTATGTGTTGGCATGTACGTGTGTTTGAGAAAGTAGAGAATCTTGGGGACAGAGGGAGTGTAGAGATCCATTATTCACATTCAGCTCCCTTTTAAAAAAGGGAGCTTGACTCGCTTCAAGGGAAACGCAATTATCCATTCACTGCAGATGCATTCAAATTTAACAAAGCTACTGACCTGTGGCATGCAGCTGTTTTTCAAAGTTTTATCCCGTTTTCCACTCGCAGTTTCGTCCTTAAGGGGACAATGTTGTTCCATAAAATGCATGTCTTGTTGCCTGGGAGTACGTCAATTTTACATCAGGGTCTTCACAGTTGATAGTGGCATGATTCTGCACATGATTACCTTTGGCAGTTTGAGAGCGAGATCCTAGAAGGGGACTGTGGCCTATCACGGCTGATCAAGAGGAAGAAGCAGTGAGGGGTGGTCTTCGCTGATACTTGAGTGTCGGTGGCTGATAAGGTAACATGTTGTGGTGCCTGGGGGAGCTTTGACTCCGCTGCCTCCATTCCTTGAAAACAATCTCACACAAAACACAAGACACTCACCGGCTCTCAGTGTTCTTGCTTATCTCTGAGGAACAAGAGCCCTCTCTTCACCCGCGCCATCATTTTGCCTTCCCCCCTCTCGTTATCTCTTCAGCAGTCATTTGTTTGGGAGATGGAATCAGAGCAGCTCCCGTTGCAAACATTCTGTAGCGGCATGGGCCAGTAAAAAGAGGAGGCTGAGAATAGAGCAAAAGGAATCCACTGGGACATTTTTGTGACAAAGGAGGTCAAAACTGGGGAGGGTTCAAAGCAAAAGGTGTGAAGAGAAGAACAAAAAAATGATGGATAGAAACGATAGAAACTTTCACAGTTTTTTTGTGATCGTTTTGAGTCACATTTTCTAGCAGAAAAAGAGTGAAGCAACATGATAAACCCCTAGATAAGACAGCAGAAAAACCCCAGAGTGAGAATGTGGTATGATAGTAGAGTCACACCGGGGAGGATACCATGCAGACTCTGTCTGGGGTTTAATATGGATGAAAGCTGCCCAGACTGAAGTTAAATATATCACAGACTGAATCTGAAGAGGCATCAACTTTGTCCTGGAAATATAATACTGATTGGAATCAGAATTAGGTGTCATTTGTAATTTTGGGAAGAGCAACTTCCCTTAGGCAGCTTTGAAGGACAGATCAAATCTCACTCCTCTGTCACTTTCTGATTGGCAGCCACTTTGGAGAAAAAGATAAGGGACTGATTACTACAACAAGCTGCCAAGGCCATCAGCCATCATTGACCTTCTGCATTAGGATGCTGACTCAGTGTGTATGTTATCTATATGTGTCATGCTCAATTTCACAGAAGGCCAAAGCTTGGTCCAGCTAAGAGACTTGTCCATGATTGCATGATGGCACTGTGCACACTGTTTTCCTGTTTTCTTGCAACATCAAGGCGATGTGTTGGTTTTGTAAGTTCCTCCCTGGTTCTCTTTGGACACTCTGGTACCCTTCCACCTATCTGGAAAGATTTACATTAAGTTAGTTATAAAGTGTCCATCTTGGAGAACAATTCATCTGCAGAACAATTCATATATCATGAAAAATTACTTCATGTTGTATGTGAAGGAAGGGATTTGACACCAAGAACTTATTGGTGTCAAATCCACTGTGCCACTGCACAGCCCAAAAAGGTCAAACAAAAACAGACAAAATCTGAAAGTGAAAGAAGCATTTTCATTTTTAGAATGAACTTTCAAAGGCATGTTGAAATTAGTTCACTATATAGACCATGTAGGTTTGAAACTTTGGAAGAAAAAAAAAATCTGTTTACAGGCAATCTCTTCTTCTTGGACATATTCTGAGAGGAAAGCCACAGGATAAAAAGACGCTCACTCACAAGGACCACGACCAAAAGCTCTGACTGACGGCTGATAGGTTATGAATCAAGAGAGTGAAGGGAGTGTGCCCACTTTTTTTTCTCCTGCAGGAGTGAAAAGGGAAATAATGAAAGGAATATCATGTACCTGTGGGAGGTCAATATCGACACAGCTCCAGCTCAGAAAATGACTGGCCTGAGGAGCAGAGGAGTTGTTTGGGGAGAACCCAGATTGAGTACATGGCTGCTCAGTTGCAGTAATACTGTTCTAAGCCTGAAGGCTCCTGGTCACCGCCATCACTTCTCCAAGGAACCCTGCTGAAGGTGCTTTGGTGTTTTATGGGGCAGCAGAAATGTGCCTTTAATACTTGAGTTGGAGACAAATAGTCACAAAAAAGTTTCAAAGCACGATCCTTCACAACAACAAATATCAACAATACTGGCAGTGAGAGCAATTTTTAACTATTTGCTTTTGTTTTTAGTGGGATACAAATCTGTGAGCCAAAAGAGTTAAACAATAAGAGTTGCAAACTAAACTACTCCAGGATTTTTAATTGCATTTAAACCTATCTGACATATCTGTATTTTTAGTAATACATAAAAGATAAAAAAAATGCTATAATAATGACTCTTTCCGTTTGGCTTCCTGTTTGTTAAAGTTAATTCCATATTTGACAGAAATCAGACTTTGGATTGTTGATTCAAAATGAGTTTTTTGAAGCAACAAGTATTTTTGGTACCATTTAGTTGCCATTTTAGCAACTTTTACATGTTAATCATGACCAACCATCTCTGTTCTTCACAATGAGAATGTTTCATTTGCTAACTCTTAGTTTGATCCAATTTTCTAAGGAAATTGCTCAACACATCTCATGCTTAAAGGATGGCACCTCCATGCACTTGGATTCATTTCTGGGATCATGGGGGACATTTGAGATTTGTCCAAACAAACATTTTATTTTCCTTTTCTCAGACATCCTTTAGTGCTTCTAGTTTTATGTTTTGAGCCATTTTCCTATTGACCCAAAACCTTTTATTGAGGTAGAGCTTTTTTGACACTGAACTTTGTGTTTCAACCCTAGATTCTTTCGAAGCATTGAGACGTCGTTGCACCCTCCACAGATTCAAGGTTCCCCATGTCAAATGTAGAAAAGCACCGTCAACACTAAACTGAGCTTTACAGCTGGCATGTTATTCTTTTTTTAAAAACTTTTTTTCCTCTTCATATCCTTTGGCTTTGTCAGTGCAAAGGATATTCTCCTAGAAACTTTGCAGCTTGTCAGTATGCCTTTTATCAGATTCAAAACAAATTTGACACACCGCTCTTTTTGTTTTTTCTGTCAACAGAGAAGAACCCTGGAGCCTTTTTTTCCCTTGGCCCTATTGTAATTCATTGTCTTTCATTCTGGGGTTGAGCTGAATATTATTCACAAAAACATGTTAATTGTACGGGCAAAACATCTACATCTGAATTGTACGCTGGTTGGAGATTATTTGTTATGTTATACCTTCTTATAATTGTGCATCTTGGCAGACATATTTTTGATTTGTTGAAAAAGAAGCATTCTTAATTTTAGAAGTTGGGACCAGGAAACAGAAACAATTTAGTCTGAATTAATGTCAGAGTGAGAATAAAAGTGTAATTGTTTCATTTTATGCAGTGTTTGCATAATTAACAGTATTGAAATTAGCTGACCAGTGATATCGTTGTTTCTCAGTTGTGTTTTTGCCAAATGCATCGGTAGGATTATCAATATTCTGCCCATATTTCCCCACAATAAACAAGCCTCATCCAGTAATAGCTTTGTTGTTTTTTTCTTACAAGACAAAAGTTCACAAAAAACGCTTAAAGGCTGTTCTGACAATAATTTGTGGGTTGGACCAAGCTTTGCTGCAGTCAAAAGATTTATTGCAGGGACGAGACAGTGTATATGTTTCATTTTTTACTGCACTGCATTCCATTACTGCAGTCGGTGAACTTAGTAATACATTAATTTAGATAAACCTGTCTCAACCTCTCAACCCTGATCTTATTTTTCTAGGTTGGCTACTCACAGTTATAAGGGGAGATGGAATTATTTGCAAAAGTGAAATATCACTTTGATTCAAACTGGTAGGGTGGAAGATACAAAACAATGTAAGATTCTGTGCAAGTGTTTGGATGCTGTATTAATTACTCACTGCTTCAGAAAATAAATAAATACATAAAAATAACACGGTAGATGCATCTCATGCTGTCAGTACGGTTCATTTTTGATCTCTTCTATCTATTAAAAAGCACTGCATGTTTTCATCTTCCTACATACACGCATACACATGCATCCACACAAGTTAATTCTCAGAGATGGTGCACGATTACCAGGCCAGTGTCAACCAGAGTAAGAAGTGGTTTTTCACTTCCTACTCTGAGAATGTGTCCACACACAAAGAGCACTGAGATCAGGATTCAGCTCTTGTTGTGGCGGCGCCAGGTACCAAGCAAGAACAATGTCAACACCATAAATTAGAAATGGATATAGACTCACTGCAGTGTCTTAAAAATATCTGTGAGTCGGAAGAGATGCAAAGAAGGGGATACAACACTGTGATTAAAGCACAGTCTCCTCAGGGTTACACTATGTCTTGCTGTAGCTCTTAATGACCATGAAGCCTGCATTTATGCGTCTACCTCAATGCCTTTAATACTGATTCAATGGCTGTAATGGTATTTTGTTCTTTCCTGTTATTGATCACTCTGGCAGATGGAAAGCAAACCAGCAGCTGATCGTGTCTCTGGCTATTGATCAATAACTGCTTCATCTAAAAACAAAAATGAAAATGCCAGCAATCAATCAATTATGCTCTGTGTGGCAGTCTGAGATGCTACAGCTTTGAGATTAAGTGCCCTGTCCTGCCAGGGGGGTTGACTGTCAGAGCATTCAGCAGCAACTAGGGGGAGCGTAGACTACGACATACGATGGGGTGGTGGTGCTGAAGTAACCTGTTAATCTGAACTCTGGAAAAAAAAAATACTTAATTTAATAAATTTAATAACTTAATAAAAAAATTTCTGCGGCCATTTCTGCACATTTGTACTTACATGAAAGTTTTTTTTTAGATATGCCAGAACCACAACACAGGGGTGACACCAATAAAGTCCCCTCTTCTTCTGTTGTTCCGTCATCCGCTTTCTTCCTGCAGAACTCCATTAATGCTAACACCAGAAGCAAACAGAGGCAACATTCCTCAAGTGGAAGTGCTCTTGCTTTTGCAAAGAACAAGAATAATAACCCAGATCCTCCCCATAAGCTACTTAAAAACAAGTCTCGTGGATAAGTTATGAGTATGTGTCAACATGTTGCTTATTTTAAAAAATTCAAGACTACAAACAAACCGTTGAATGTCTGCAGGATAGTGTGCAAACCCATTATCTCTGTTTTGAATATATTAGACACACTTTAAGTTTTTTTTTTTTTTTTTTTGCACAATTGGTGACTGACTAAATACTTTTTCCCCCCCTGTAATAAAAAAGGAGACCCAAATAGAAATAGCAACAAACACTTATGAAATGCTGGCTTGCCTGAACTATAAATATTATTCCCTGTTGTGTTATCAATGATGTTGTGAGCGTAGGAGGCCAGTGGACTTCTCTGTGCATCCACTGTTGCCATAGTGAATGTTGTATTTCATGAGATGCTGTAAAGGGGAGTATCTTGGCTGCGGGAGGAAGACCTGACAGTGATGTTATTTTAAAGGACTGGTGTGAAATCACAGATGTCAGTGTGTCAGTGGGACGGCGTCTGTCTCGGAATGGTGTGAAGGTTTCTCAGGATCTTCTTGGCTTTGTCTGTTATTGTTTTAGTTTGAAACTCTCAAATCTGATTTCTTTGGTCCACACTCTGATTTGTTTTCTCTCTCTCTGCTCTCCACTTAAACATCTTTTGTGAGCTGCTCACTCACTCCCTGAGTCGTTTGTCTCATTATTGTCTCTGTGTTAGGTTCCGGTCTCAAGTTTTAAAAATATATTTTTGCTGTTCAGGTTGATGGGTGGAAGAACTGCAAGTTAAAGGGAGCGACGGTTTGAACCTCGTTAATTAAGGTATGGGACCCCTCAAATGAGGTAAATAAAAAAGTATCCTGCTGCTATTTTACTTTACTTCACTCTCAAATTACGCATTAAAAGAATGGCCCCCTGCATATTTCAATGGTAAAAAGTTACCATCCAACCTGATACGAAGTAAATAGCTAAATAAATGTTTCAGTTAATTCATTTTTAGGACTTTCCTTCATAGTTTTTCAATTGCACTGTCTCTGGTTGGTTCCAGTTTTGGACCTAAATTACTGTAACATGCATTTTATCTGCATGTTACGTTTTTTCTTTTTTAGATTTAATTTTTTTTAGATAATTTTATTCAAAGCAGTGTCACCTTTTCCATTTGTATTCTTTAACTGAGACACACAAGATTCAACACTTTCACAAATGAAACCCTCCTAATTGACATGCTTAATCAGAGTAATGCTAGAAGTAATGAGCTGATATTATGTGACGCAACATGAATGGCACTTGTCCATAAAAACACTGTCATGAAACTGCTACAAAAACAAAGCAGAAAGTTTCACTTATAGTTTGTTTGAAGTACTTTCATCCTTTGTCCTAAGATTATGTCCTGAAAAAGAAAAAGGAACAATCACTCCTCTGTTTTTTTTTCTCGCTTTGTGCCGTGATATGATTGCATTTGTATTTACTCTTCAAACATTCTGATTAAACTCAGACTAAGTTTAAATAAGCATCTTGTTTGTATTGCAGTGCAGCTTGATTTAACAGAATGAAGAAGCACTTCCATTTTTTTTTTTTTTTTTTTTTGCCGCTTATTATCTATAATTGAAAAACAAACAATAGCAATATTGCTTCTTCACGGACAACACCAAACCATAAATTTTCTGGGGTGAAATTGCAGCACACTTCAAGCATACACAGAACATAAACAGGCAATCACTAGCACAGTGTTTTCAGGTAATTTAGTCTCTGTGCAAAGGCTATTGTGAGTTTGGGTATGGGAATGGCAACCAGTCAGGAAAAACTGCATCCCATCTTAAAGTGAGAAACTGAAATTGCTCAAAATAGTACAGCAGGGACAAAATAATCTGAAACCGAGGCCATTTGCTTACTGCTTAGTGTAAATTTAGCATTCAAGCACATCACTGCAGGGGTATAATACAGGATTTGCCAAGGTTAATATGCTCACAGTTTCTCTTGTAAAATAGAGATTTGCTATTCTGTATGCCAGCTAATGTGAAACAGGCGATGATCAACAGTTAAATGTCTACACCAGGGACAAAATCATCCTGTCCAACAGCATTAATAAGAGAAACTGATGGGCAAAAATAATTAAAAATCTACTTTGCTGCTCAAATGAGGATAGTCGGTTGTAATTATCTGTCACTCACAGACGTAATTATGGTATTAATCATTTTAAATTCATTGTGGCAGTGAACTCTATGCAAACATACCTCCTTTTTATGCTAAAATCAACATGAGGGCTATTTAATGTCCCTCACAAATATTATATTACTGATCCAGATATCAAATCTTATTTGATATCTGGATCAGTAATATAACTCATATTTTCTGAAAAAGAAATGTACTCACACAGCTTCCTGTAACATAAGCAAAGTTTGATATGAGCTGAAGCAGCTTATGGTGGAGACTCTCATTGCATTGCACTAAAAGTAGGCCTTTTGCTTGGCCAAAATATGACAATACATCAGTGGAAAAAATAAATCAATGAGTCACTCTTCCAAGAAGGGTTTGAAGTTTTTAGAATGTTTTTTTCACACAAAACCTGTCTGTATTATTTTGAAACATTTCATCAGTCTGTCAGTTGTTGGGAGGCAGAATACAATCTCTTATCTCTTCAAATTTTTCATTTTACCTTGAGGTTATTGCTCTTACATTTTCTCTGTTCTCTGACTGTTTCCCTGTTAGTATTCTGAACCTTTTGGAGATTTTTTTTATTAAGCTACAAAGAAATCTTCTCAGACCTCTAATTGCAAAAAAAGCTATAATACCATATCGATCAATCGACAATAGTTTAATGTTTAAACACAGAATTCCCACTTAATGTAGCACTGGAAAAACAAGTAATGCATTTGGAGTAATATTAATCTCCAAGTCACAACCTGTACCTGTGGTTGTGTAACTGAAGCATGGTAAAAATACTGCAGTCAGGAGAAAATGATTAATTCAGTCCTGCCATCTGATCCAAAGAGCCCCAAAGAGCTTACACCAAAGTAAATCTGAACTCCTGAAATGTCATGACAACTGAGCAAATTTGATCTGTCAGAGAATATTGACTGATGCGGTCTAGTCGAGTATCGCACCAAAATGTGTAATAGACCCAACCATCCACAATGTTTCATTGGCATTATTTTTTTTGCCTTGCTGAAGCATAAAAAGTACACTCACTGACAAAAAAAAACAAGATTCACCTAAATTCCAGGGGATGAAATCAAACCTCACGGAGCATATTGCATGACCAAACCAAGAAAAAAATGACATTTGTATTTAGAAAACATTACTTACGCTGCCTGTGACTTGTCTTTTATTGCCTTAAAGACTTATAAATTATGACATTTACAGTTCATACCTTTTGGTCCCAAGGTCAAGGCTGTAAAATCATTTACTCCATGTTAGACACAGTGACAAAGAACTACATGCTCTCTGTGGATCATCTTAATGAGTTAGTTTTATCCTATGGGAAAAGTAAATGACTGCAGTTTCACAATACATAATAAATGTCTCTGCAAAACAATCAATAAAGTAGCTGTTTTGAAAGAGCAGCATTTTGTTGTCTTCAAATGTATCAAAATAACATGATACAATGCCATCATGTTTGCAGAATCTCTTTACGATACTATATAATTACAAATATGTACAAAATTACAATATAATGCAAATAAAAGATATTTCATAATCTGACCAATTTTTTCAGAAGAGCTGATATTAAAAATAACAAATTGCTGTGAACTAGTCACTCAACAAACTGACAAGCCACAATTTGTCTTTGACATACTTTTGAATTGTATCTGTCTGACTTTGATTAAAATGTTACTTGTTTATTGCAAAGTTATTTGTTTCTAATTTTATAAAAATAAATAAGCTATTGCAAAAGGCATGACAAGATCTTTCAGCACAAGGATTGGCTGTCAACATTTAGCTACAAAACCAATGAAGTCTCCACCATGTTTCTTACTGCTTTTGATGCTGATGCTGCACTAATAAAAATAAAAATAAAATAATAATAATACTCTGACAAGATGTCTGTTTAATGCTAAATTTGACATCTGCTTTGGAGCTATCTAATATTGCTAAAACAAAGGGATATTTTAAAATTATTTAACAAGACATGACTAAATTTCATTGTCTTTTTTAACCTGCCTGTTATGTTGCGGGTCAAAATGACACGTTTTAAAGTTCTAAATTTTTTTTTAAATAGTTGGAAGTATTTTTTTGCATGAAACTTTTTCTATTTGTCTTAATAAGTGCACTCTAAATATAAATTGAAAATTTATTCATTTTACACATTTGCAGGCCCCCCGGCGTCTACATTTTACACAGATACTGTTTGGGTTAATTTGACCCAGCAGTCATATTGAAGGGTACAAAAAATAAAAAAAAATTCAAATTCTATATGTTTCCTTGCAGCTATGAACCATATTTCACCACACACACGCAAGCCCACGCACTCACTACTCTCTTTACTTCATGAGGAAACTGCGAGAAAGCATGTGTTCATGCAACTTTTGACGGGCACCTTTTCTCATCTTGTTCTGAACCAGAGTTGTGCTGAAGTGCAGTTGTGTTGTCACATCCCTTGCCTTCAAACATACACATGATGGCAGGAGTGTGGCGCTGTCCGGTCTTGGTCTAGTTGCCCCTGTCACAGTTCGTGATGCCCTACTTCCTATTTCGCATAGGAAGTAGGGCGTAGGAATGCAAAATATTGCCCTACTTCCTAGTTCAGTTCACTGACACGTGTTTTCTTGGTCGTTACATATTTTTGGCAAATTATAGTGATGATAAGAAAAATAAAAACATTGAATTTTGTACAATTTAAAATAATAGTGATGTTAATTTTATGTTATATTCTGAAGTATTTTCACTGGCTATAATTCTGGTCTACAGGAGCTGGTGCCTGAAGTATTGCAGATTATGATCACTGATCAAAGCCACCTCCTGCGTTGACAGATGTTACTTATTGGTGTTACATTTCCACATTTCCTTACAGTACAAAAAGTAGATTATATAAAATTACTTTCATATTGTTGATTGTCAAAGTGAGTAGAAAATGGCTTAGGTACAAAATTAAAAGTGCAACAATATGAAATAGTGTCGGGGTAACATAACTAGCACTGACTGTCAGGAAAACATTGACTCATTCTGCTCATTTAAAAGTTGCCTGTCACATAAGATTTTTCTCCTTTTTTGGCTTAAAAAATGCTAAGACTTATTACCTTCATAAATAATCTCTATTTGTGAGATAGAATAGATCAATACCACTCTATAGCTGTCTTTTATCCTATAAATCTTTCCTCAAAATACCAGTAGAGTGACTGAGTAGGTACACAGTAGATATGACCGCCCCCATGCACAGAGGTTTAATAGGAAGTGCTTTATGTTTTACAAAAGCAAACTATGTTGTTGATGGAGCTTAAAAGTTTGCTCCTTGATGCAAACAGCAATGAGGATAAGGATAAGTTTTGTACAAGCAGAACCTGCATCTTAACTGCAAAATATTTGAGCTATCATTGCAATGACAGTCGCAGGTGCAGCAGGCAGAGTGTAGGAATAATTAATTTTGACTTGAACATGAAGTTCACAGATGTCTGCCCTGCTGTGCTTTGTGGTGATAATACTACGGCTGTCTGGCAAGTTTTGCTTTAAACTGCTATCAGAACGTGCAGATTAATTGTGAGCTGTCAGAAAATTAAAGGTTTTTCTAAAACCTGCCCCATATATCACCTTAGTCTCATATTGTTAACTGCAGGAGGGCAGAAAACTAATATCCAAAACCACATTCTCATTACTCGGTCTCATTTTCATTAAATGCTGAAATAAATTGTGGCATATTCAATGTCCAGTTGTGGTTTTCCCTCACAGGCCTTCAGGGGGAATTTATGGATATCACCTTTTATGAAAATTTGATTACCTTTTAACTTTCATCTTTAATTTAATTTTTAGTTCCTCAGTCTGCACAGATTCAAAGAATAAAAACTAATTATGACTGCAAACTGAAAAATGACTGTAAAAGTATTATTACTCTTAAAACATTTTCAAATGTCCTATTACAACCACTAACTGATTTATTTTATTATCGTTTTATGTGACTGCAAAACACAAAGTAGCGGATGCAGGAAATTTATGTTTTTTCTTTTCAAAATTGTTTACCGTTGAAAATCTAAAGTACTCCATATTGTTGTTTGTTCACTAAAGTTGTCTCACAATCTTCTGAGGCCTTCACAGAAAAGCTTGATTTATCCTGATTTTAAATAACAAATGAGTAAAATTTACTTATGGGCAACTCCTGAAAGAAATTGTCTGCACTGGATTTTATTTAGGAGCGTCGTGGTAAAGTGAGCAAAATACACTTGCATGTCGCATTTTTCTGTTTTTAACTGTAAAAAGTGAAAAAAATGTGTCCTAAGTTACACAATTGTACCATACAATATACTGTTCAAAACCATAAAATCCTGCATGGTTGTAAAGTGACATAATGCAAAAAGGTCAAACATAAAGGGAATGCTAATCACTCAGAATCATTGATAACATTTCACTCTCCTCTGGTAGAGAACATAGTCTTACTTTTACAAATATTTGTACAACGATTTGTGATGGACAGTTTTATTTAAAGAGAAAACTGCTAAAGGCAGCAGCAGTAACAGATTAGAAAATTCAAAGATATTGTTTATTTCCATTCAGAGCAGTGCAGAGTGCACAAAGTATAGCTGGAGCTTTTGGTTCTTAGAAGAAAAAAGAAGTTGCCCAAGCAGGAGTATGGAAAGCCTCCCTTCAAGCCAATTAAAAGATGAATGCACATGCAGCGGATAGAGAGGCAGAAGATGTGTGAGAAACACAAAATTATGTTGGTTTATCATCTGAAACAACATGTAATCTCATCTAAACACGTCCCCACCTCCCGGCCCTCGTTTGCGCTTGTTTACTCAGCTCTGTGCTGACAGAAAACAATTTTCAAATCAATCAGTTCCAGGGAGCACAATGAGGCTCCAGGTGCAGCAACAAAGAGTAGCATTGATGATGAAAGGCAGATAGGCAATTTACCACTTCTGTGGACGTCAGTGATGCAGTCAAATGTTTATCAGGAGGAATATAGCTATTTGGATTCCATGTAGAGCGATGGAAGAGTGGCTGATTGCAGCAAAAAAAAAAAACAACAAAAAAAAAAAAACTTTGCATGTGCTTGGAACAATAATTTACTAGTTACCTAATCAAAATGTTCTAAACACACTATACAGTTCCCCGTTTCAAAAATCACTTAATATACAGCTCAAACAACACTGTGTTATTGAAACTGATTGTCTGGGCGGTGCAGAGAATCGCTCTGCAGCCTTAGCAATCACTCAGTAAAAAACAGTGTTGCTTTTCATTTGCATGTAATTCGTGTGTCTTTCAGGTTACGTCATTATAGTCTACTGAATTAATAATTTGAAACATACGCATCAATTGATGTCTGACATCTACATTAACTGTTTGATTTAGTCAGTTTGCCATACAGGTGGCCGAGCTATGCGGCATTTTCACGGCTTACACTACATCACAGCAAACAACTCAGAAAGACACCAGGTTGGGATTCGAACACACAACCTTCTTGCTTCAAAACAACTGTGCCAACTGCAGCGCCACTGAGCAGCCTGGATTTTATTAAATGTAGAAAAAAATACATGTTAGAAGAGGCATTTTTTTCTACAAAAATCACTGGTGCCACACTTATTGGCACCCCTGTAGTAGTAGTAGTTCTCCTAATGTTCCATATCTACAACACAAAGAGCGACCTATGACCTTTGAAGAGGAATAATCTGTAGCTCTTGTGGCTCTTGTTTTGTTGGCACTAAAGCTGGCTTCAGTGATGAGTAGGTAAAAGTTTGGTATTTATGCTTTTAAGGTGGAGCTGTTAAGAAGAATTAAAATTAAACTGAAGGCTTGCATCTATCATTGTCCCTATAAGGAAACTCTACCTCATTTATAGAGAGTAAGATTAAAACATTAAAAATGTTTGTTTTGAGAATCTTAATATTAACTTGTTTATGTCAGAAATTGCTTAAGGACTCACCGGTTAAAATGGCAGTGAATGTGGAGGACATTGCGTTTGTTGGACACACATTGACCCCACAAAAAGACAATAAGATGTCAAAAGTGGACAAAAAAAAAAAACAACTGTACTAAATGCTATGTTCTTCATGTATTTGAAATTCAAAGAACATGTCTTCTGCGAAAAAAGTACAGTCAGTAAAAAATCTTTAGACTTTATATCTCTCTAATTAGGATTTTGCTCCAAAAAAAGCAGCAGCCTTTAGGACATAAAAAGTATCGCTTCAGTGGGACCCTAAAATTGAACCAGTCTTCACGGTTTTGTCAAAATGTTGATTTGGGAATCTGTAGTGACAAGTTAATAATATCACCAGAACTAAGAGGTGTGCATTATTTCAAAGATTGTCAGGCAGCCTTAAAACCACAAGACAGGATCAAGAAGTGTTGTTCTGGTCCTGTTTGCAAATTCTGTTCAATGTCAAGGTGTTGGCTACATATCAAACATGAACAGTGGTTCTTATGTATCATAATTATATCTATTTCTCATCCTGTCAAAATAAAAAAAAGATAAATCTCGACCTTTTGGCCCATCCCTCTCCATCATTCCTCGCGTGCTCTCTGCTAATTGCTTCTGCAGGTGAAATGTCCTGTGTAACGACAAGGGCTGTCAGGGAAATCTAAAGGTATCAGCCGACTTGTTTGACATTCTCAGATCTATTTCACAGGCTCCAATTCTCACCCAAATGTCACATCGGCAGGAGATTGATGCGTACATATACACCCCTCTCTTAGAGACTCTCAAACTGCACATACACCTTGGAGAGATGTGAGGGACGCATCGGGACTCCGGCAGCAGGGAGGTCAGAATGGCAGGTCATTAACTGAGCCAGCCAAACATGCATCCATGTCTGTTTCAATGGCTCGTGTTGACACGGAGGAGACAGAGGTGTTAACACGTACTCCATCATCAAGCCTCACTAGAGCCATCTGGGAACCTTTGGCATGTGTGCTGTTGTTTAAATGAAGTCCTATACACATGATTATTGATTTGACTTGGCAAAATGGTGTGGTTTTCAGATAAATCTTTCATAAATTAAATTTTTTGTATTATGGAGTTCCATGTAACTGCGGTAACGGTTATATATGTATGGGAAAATGATGGAGTCTGATTTCTGGGAGACATTAACAAATCTGCTGTCTTGTTTTGGGCAAAAATCAAAGTTAGGGTTACTTAATTGGCCCTTGGTTTCATCCCGAAATATCATCCATGTATGTTTAGGGGAAATATATGTTACCATTTAATTTTCATTTTACATTTATGAGTCAACGTTCTTGATTTCTGACACTAAATCAGACATTTTTGGGTGAGCTGAGCACGCAAACCTTGTTTAATTCCAATGTCATAAATTTTAATTAAACTTAAAAGTTTTTCAGGTTTTGTTTTTCCTGATTATAAATCATTACTTGTGCAATTTTATCCCCTATCCTTCAACTATCCCCTATCCTTCAACAGTTACAGAATTGGCATTATTAATATTATTAAATTATGTTAAATCTGTGCTACATGTAAAACTCAGAAACTATATATTTGCCGTGCTTCCACTCCCACTGAGTTCTACAACTAAAATAAATATTACATAATCATTTACATTACTATCTGAATAGCAAAAAACACAGAAAGCTGCACACCAGTCTACTCCACAGGAGAAACAAGTGTCTACCTTCAGGCTTTTACAGGTTTGAATAAAAATGTTCAATGGTTTATTCAGTGGTTTACTGCATTCCAAGCTAATTAACTTGCTAAGCTGACATTAATGAGTAGCTATGAGGAAAATGGGGCCTCTTACTGCACACTCTGTGAGAGGATGATTTGCTCAATAATATTAAAATAGGAATTTCAAATGATGTTAGTACAAACAGCACTGTCTAAATATGTGCCGAAAACTTTTCTACTAACTCAAAATACTTTTAAATGTCTGTGTTTGGCCTCCAGCTTGACTGCTGTTCCACATTTTCCCTGTTTCTTAGAGATCGATTCTTTATGTTCCTTTTCTCTAATGATACCAGTAAGAAACATTTCCATATTACCTACCCTGGTTACATACAAACATAGCAAAGGATACGAATTGAAATCAAATAAAATCAACTATGACTGAGCATTGCATTTCTAAAAGCCCCCAGAAAGCAAATTGATGTTTAACCTAGATAGTTAAACATCAATTAGTTAGAGGCAGGGGGTCCGTAGAGGTCATTTGGCCTCTCCTACAGAAATACCAAGGTCACATTTCTGCCTCAAATATTTTTATCTCTCTTATTCTTAATTACATTAATAAGGTGCAATGTAACAAGTCTGAATTTCCGAGTAAACATTTAAAGGAGTGCTTCTGTTTTGTATTTGTAGTTTAACAGTGAATTATGTTTATGCTGTTCTGAAAGACCCAAAGTCATTGAATACTGGCTTGAGTTTTAGAAAAGTGTGCGGTCATTCTTGTAAAGCTACAGCTAACATGAATAGATCTGTAAAAACCTTTAGTGTCCTGCTGTCAGGACACTGAAGGGACAGACGTCTCTCAAATTAATCTAAAACAATGTTAAAAAATACCATGGAGTTTGAAAAAAAATTACATTTATTCACATTTCAATAAAATATGACATGTTTATATTTCATACCCTTTCAAACAATAGAAAAAAAAATCTGCATTGCATTGCAGCAATATTAAGGCAACCTTAATATGCAAAAAAAGACTTCCAAAAGGAAGAAACTCTTGAAATTAAGAGCACTTTACATCATAATCTGACAGTACTATTGATAGTTTTGGGATTAACAGTATAGAATGAAATAACATTTCCCTAAAAAACAAACAAAAAAAGTACTTGAATACATACTTTATACTGAAAATAGTAATATTATGAATGCAAACTACAACTGCCTTTTCTAACAAACAAAGCACCTTCGAAATCCATATTTAGCATAGACTGTACTCACCACATTCCCCTCCTCTCTTTTTTAAAAGCTGCAACTTGAGTTTTGAACACTGGCTGCTGCTTATCATATGACCATACAATGTCGTTAAAAAATCTAAACTTATAATATTAATCAAAAGGACAATGTTCTTGCTTCGTTGAACACAGTGATCTTCATCAAAACGTAATAAACTTTTCAAAACATCAAAAAATGAAGGACTGGAGAATAATTGCTTTGCTGCAAGAAAACAAAAACCCATTCAAGAATTAGCTCAAACAAAAAAGAAAGTTTAGTGAAATGACATTTGCTTTGTGAGCTCTCCATGACAAAGCAAAAGTTTGAAAATAATGATGCAAACATCCATAAAAGAGAAGCAAAATGGCATTTTCGCTTTAGATTTTGCAAAAAGGCAGCGATTAAAGCTCCTTTTTTATGAGAGTTGAAACTATCTCATTGATGGTAAATTTCCTCACTTAGAACCAGAAAAAAATTAAGGAAAATAGTCTGATTGATTCAATTAGCTTAAATTGATTTACATTTCCCACTAACATTCTTACTTGACAACAACACTGACTTAGTTCTCATCACTTATTGATTTATTGACACCATTTATTGTTTACAACCTGACCGTAAGGTAATAACAATTCTCCTGTGAAGCAATTTATTTTCAATTTTGGGCCTTTTCACTGAATTGTATAGAACAAGCAGATTGCCATATAAAACTGGTCCAGTGTGGAAATAAAGTCATTTTTCTCCCATGATTGCATTTTTGAGCTGTTGCGATCAAAAAACACTACCGTGTATCATTGTGTGCATTAAATTTAAATTACCATTAGGCCTGTGGGTGGCTCATCACCAGGTACGGAGTTAATTACAGCAGAAGAAAAGAAACGCTCCCAGGAGTTCCTGCAGAATGGAGTTCCATGGTGGGTATTAGTGGGCTTGCTGTGTAATTTATTTTCTCCTCCCCTCTTTGGCTACACACATACATACACAGACTCACTTAAACAGCCAGCTGGGACCAGATGAAACACACTGCTTTTAGTATCGGCAGTAAAACTGAGTGTATGCACAAAGGCAGACGTGTGAATACAAGTTCTTTATACCAGATTTCTAAAGAGAAGTGTAAATGTGGCTCTGTTGTATAATTCTTAGTCATTGCATAATTTGATACAAGTGTACAATCCTGATGTTCTCTATTGTTTTAGCCTTGAATGGAATTAGACACTTCTCACTTCATTTGCATAAAAAAAACATACAGAAGCATAGACAAAGCAACATCAAGGAATTTTACAAAAGAAATTGAGAAATGTCGTCAAATAATAATAAAAATAAAGGTAAGTTTCTTTTTGTTTAAAGCCGTGTAGCAACAGAAGTATTACTCATGCTCTAAACTCATACTTCACACTGGGTCATTCAGAGTTGCATGAAAATCAACATTCAGGATAGAGAAGTACGTTTCACAACATCCTTTCAAGCAGAGTGTCTGATGTTTTTTATGTGCTAAGCCCAAAGTTAGCCTGCGATTGTTGTATGTTTTCTTTGAACTCAGTAGTTGAATTTTAGACTTCACAGTCAGACAAAAACAAAGACACCCACTGAAGTCATAATTCCGGTTAGTAAAATCAGAGCTGGCCACATAGTTTTCAGCTTGTATGTGGCTAGCATCAAAACAAACAAGCAAATCCAAATGTTTTCTGTCTCCCCACTAGGCCCTGATGTCAGCTTCTACGTTCCAACTTCCAAGGCATGTGAAGTACGTCGCTCAGTCTACTTCAGCGATGACGTGTTGAAGGCCGAGGTAGTTTAAATAGGGACATGTTTTTGCAGAGGACCCTTATTGAAAACACCATGTGTGACTGTAAGTAAATTGATGATGACAGTCTAAATTTTTAATTAAAGGATTACTAAGAATTTTCTGTGGGATAATTAGAATTTTTTTTCCTCAATCGACTCAGATTTGATGGGACAGACTGGAATTGCACTACAAAGGGTCACTTAGTCCTTCCAATGTGCAAAGATGTAACAAACAACTAGAGCTACTTAGTTAGATCTGCAGGGCTTTGAAATGTATTTATACCCCCTGAAAATATTTCACATCTCCTAACGTTATGGAATCAGGCCATAATAAATTTTCTTTCATTATTTCTTTGTAAAGCAAAGCGTAAAAATAAATAATACAAACCTAAACTGATAGGGAAAACACAAAAATGTTTCACCTGAAGATCTAGTCAGTTAATAGAAAACGATCACAATAACTTGGCGCTGTAATTGCAGCCAAAACAGGAATATATAAATTGTTAGCTCAGGAGAGTTTAACATAAACGCTAACACACTTTTCAGATTTTCATTTGTAAAATGTTTAAAAGCTATTTGTCATATTTCTTTTATGTTTGTCAGCCACTGATACTTGCAGTTGTAATGTGACAAAAAGTGAAAATGTACAAGAGGCGTGAATGACTTTGGAAGATGTGTTGCTGTTTTCAGCAGCAGCATAATTAAACTCATTCTAATTAAATACATTTTTAAGTGAATCTTTAACTCATTTGAGTTAAAGATTCACACGAGAACAGAAAAAAAAAGATTATTTTTTTCCTTTCACACAAGATCTAAGTAAACAGGACACTGAAGGCAAGGTAAAAACTAAAGTTGTGTTGAAATATTGCTGAAGATAACTTGTAAAAATAGAGATAAGCACCAAACCTGCCCCCCCTAAAACCTTCATATCCAGAGACAACTTTTGGATGTGCGTATGTATGGTTCAAAATGTAAACTGAAAACATTGATCAAAATGTAGTTGATAACTTTTTCTTCAATTCCTCCTCAGTTATTTCCCCCCCATCGCCTAAGTAGAGGTTTGTGTTGTGGTAAAGATGTCAATTGCTGTTGATCTCAGTACGGACCAGCAGTTTCGGGAACGGGTTTAAGAATCAAAGCAAGCTAATGGTCTAGAAACTTGGTTTAGGTTCAGTAGCCATTAAACAAGAGCATCAATACAAAACAAAAGCAAACACAGTAGCTGGGGGAGAATGAGATTAAACTACAACTTTACATTAAAGTTCTGAAAAAGAACTCTAATGTGTATCTCCACTAGTCATTCATGCTTGAAAATGATAGCTGTCATAAACAAATATTTTTTAAATGGGTATTAATCTTTGAATATTTTGCATATTTTGCAGGAGTTTTAGTTGATCATGGCGAGTCTTTTTTTGAGCCATATTTGAAGTAAATTTATAGGATTCTTTTGTTTTAGTCCAATACAGTTAAAAAGTTCACTGACAGATTTCTGTTTGCAAAGCAAAGACTCCTCTGAATCACTTTTTCTCTTGAACTCAGTAAAGTTGAGAAACTATTACGTCTAGATTTACTCTTTCATCCATGTTTGCTTTCTTTTCACCCTCACCCCACTACTCCATCTCTCCCTATCTGCCCCTGTAGATCTTCTATTCCAACCATTGCTGCCTCCTGATTGTATTTCTTCACTATAACCCCCATGCCTACACCTCAAATACACCTTAATATAAATCCCATCCTACTGCCTATTTCAGATTTTGATTTAACTTTGGCTGGAGGCTGTTTGCTCTCCACTTAATAAGAAGCGCACAGAACCTGAAAAGGGAAAGGCTGGTCGATTTTTGTTTGCAGAATGGGAGGGAAAAGTTAAAGGAAAAGAGACAGGCAGAGAAAGGATCTCTTTAATTGACAGAATCTCTTGATGGAGTGTGCAGTTCATTTTTCTATGTTGGCTGTAGAGTTAATGAACTCTCTGTTCTAGTGAATATAACGTGTGTGGAAACTTTTCACTTGTTGTTCCCTGACTAGCTGAGTCAGAACACAGAAATATACCAGAGGCTGAAATCCACATTCAAGTGTTTTTTGTTCTAAAAAGTCAACAAAAGATTTGTCTTCAGGCTTAGATGGTTGTTTAGCAATAAATTTATAACAAGTCAAGCCCTTAAAGTGCATTTTCATTTTTGTTCTTTAACATAGGACTTCTGCTACCTTCAAATAAGAAACCAATGAGCTTGTAATTCCATCACTGCCTACAGATATTACACACAAAAACTGTGTGTAATTCAGTGCTTCAATTATGCTGTTGGAATAGAAGCCCTGAAAGGCAAGGGGAAAAGAAACGCTATATATATATATATATATATATATATATATATATATATAACAATATATATATACATATAATACATTGTTGTGACGCATTTGTTGGAGCACAGTGTCCAAAGCAGAGCTCTAAGAAGGTAAACAAACCTTTCACACAGCAGCAGCGGAATCAAGCGCGCGTCCTGTGCACCTTATAACATCTCCACTTTCCTTTCTAATGCAACTTTACAGCCAAACATCCCTGTTTGGTAACAAAGAAAGAAAAAAAAAACAACAAACATGGCGAAGGGGAACCTCGTCCAAAAGCACAAAAAACCTCTGCGGCTTATGAAAATTTACAACTTTCCCGTGGAAGTTTACGACTCGTCCGGCTCTGGGATTGGTCCGTGGCGGTCATGTGGCCAGCAGGAATGGGAACTTATTCCCCATGAGGTTATAATGCAGCTGCTGTTTTTTGCACCGCTCATTCACCTATAACAGTTTGTTTCATAGTCCCAACCATTTTTATTTTTAATGTTTGTTTTCCCCGAGTCTTCCGTGAGCTGAAACACAACACGCGTGTAGGTGAAGCTGTTATTGTGGTTCGCTGTGTGATTTTTTTTTTTTTTTTTTTTTTTTTTTTGGAGAGGGATGATGGCGCCTCTTGCGCGACTCACCGTGCGCCATGTTCATCTAGCTGCACCTCTGTGGCTTTTGGAAATGAGTGATCAGCACACTCCTGGATGGAGGGATTACTTTCAAGTTGTCACTTAGGCAAAGTGGAGATTTTTTTTTTTCTTCGTGTTTGTCGGGGAAGCGAGAGGAGCTCCAGCGGAGTGGCAGCCACGCTGGTGATGATGGATTATCAACAAAGGTAAGGGCACCCTGGTTCTGATTTGCGCTGCTGCTGCTGCTGCTGCTGCTGCTGCTGCTGCTGCTGCTGCTGAGCTGTCACTGCAGGCCTGGTGTTTACATGACTGGGAAAGGGGAAAAGCTCCCCTTTAAGAAAGGGCAATTATTCAGCGAGCGTGTTTTCTCTTTCTGTTTGTGCTCTTATCACGCAGCTGCTTACTTTGATTAACCCCTGAGGTGCTGCGGAGCCCCCAACCGCCGACATCTATCTGCTGAAATGAGGAGGAATTGCAGCAAAGGTTTAGCTTTTGAGGCCCTTTTCGGAGTCTGATGGAGTGAAATTTGTGGCTGTAGGCCACACGCTTGACTTTGATGATGATGATGAAGGTAAAGACGAGGGTCATGAAGGCCCCGCGCCACCACTGGGGCATGTTTTTATTTTATTTTATTTTATTTTGCTTTGTTTATTTCAGGAAAACAGGTTTAGAGCCTTTTTGGTGATTTGGCGCACCACCGTTTCCTCATTGCGCTCTTGTCTTTCACAGCAGTTCAGATCTCTTTTTGGACAATAATCAACCGGCATAACCCTTTGTTTGTCTTATTTCTGATTTTATATTCGACTTCACATCTTTTTCTGTTTACTGAATGGATTTTTATTTTTATTTGTTTCCATCTACTGTGGCGCCTCCGCTGCGCGTCGATGCGTTATTTTCAGAACCAGAAATTGATTCAAAATTTGATTAAAAATAGAGAAAAAAATAATCTTTTCATGCTTTAAAGAAACAGTTATTAATGTTTAGGATTTTACATCCACTAAAACATGCCAAAATATATAATTTTTCCCTTTAAAGTCTGAACAATCTGCTTGCAAAATGTTTAAAGCAAAAATAGTTCATTGGATGTAACGCAGAAAAATCTTATTCGATTGTTTTTTCATAAGTTTTTTTTATATTTTTTTTTAAAAAAAAAAAAAAAAAGAAAGAAGTGACATATATATATATATATATATATATATATATATATATATATATA
>CAEGAE010069600.1:0-26247 GCA_903067095.1 Girardinus metallicus | reverse complement strand
TGTTTATGTGCATGTTGTACTGCTGTTGTCCACTGGGGGCAATGAGAGCGAGTTCTTGTGTATAGGAAGCACTGTTCAAAAGAAAAATACTATAGAAGAAGTTTATTCACCTGAACGTTGGCAATAAAAATGAACATAGCTATCTAACGAAAAGAAGTGTGGTTCATTGTAAATATGACTACTGAACAAGAAAGCTCAACACTGTGTCACAGCTACGTAACGCCTCTTTGTGCTAATCTGAAGAATTTAAACCCAAATTTCAATTTTAGTTTCTTTGTTTGTTTTTTATCAACTACAAGATTTACAACATAAACTAGGTCACTAACATAATTATACATTTATTTTCTGTCTATAGCAAATAACGAGTCTCCTCTGGATTAAAGAGTCGCTCCGATTTGAGTAAATTCCACATTTCGTAGAGCACGTCTACAACATTCAAAACAAAATGCATCTTGGGAAGCTGCTGCAGACACGCTATTGGCTGCCGTTTTCAGAGCAGCCAATCCAGGAGCGCCATTGACTTTCCCTGCTGATGATTGGCTGAACCATCAGGAGACGAAATAAGGAAGACTGTAAATGTTGTTTCTGTGATATCGCTCAGATAACTTCCACTGTGCGTATTGATGTTGATTGAGGTATATCTGGAGTTTGAACTTTTAAAATGAGCAGCTCTAAATGTTCTCAGAGGAGGTCGCATGTATTCGTTAGTTTCAGCTACTCACCCTGGGAGCCACGTAGCTGCAGACCACCATGAGCTTCATTCGCTTAGACTAGGACATCTCATGTTTACTCAACTAAACACTCGTTCAGATGACATATGGATTTCCATGCAGCCATTAAGCGCCTACATTTTTTCCCTGTAATTATTTAATCAAAATTTATTTAATGAGAGTCCCAGCCCTAATTTAAATAAAAGAATACAATCTTTCAGTAGCTACTGTAGGTTGTGTGATTAAAATAAGTCATTGTTTGGGACAGTTATTGGTTTTTTTTTTATTTTAGACATTTTTAATCATTGTTATTTTTGCAATTTAGTTTAAAGATTTTTGAATGTATTCAATGTGGTTCTGTTTTTCCTATGAATTGGATGCCAGCACTTTCCAAACCCAGTTAGTAATCAAAACTCACGATAGATCTGTAGGAAAACTCCAACGTTGGCCAAACTGGGTCATTAACAAGTCAGTGAGCAACACATAACCGAATCCACAACAAAGTGGCTAAAAAAAAAGAAAAAGTAAAACTTAATCTAAGCCCTGCAGTGGTCTATTCAAAGTCCAGACCTCCACCTGGTGTAAATTTTGTGGCGGGGCTAAGCGTCTGCCAGAATTCCTCCACAATGATGTCATCAATCAGCAGTGTCGGCCATTCCTGTTAAACGTGGTTCTGCAAATAATTAAAACAGGGAATAATTCATTTTTATAATCTTCGTACAGCAGAAGGATTGATCTCTTACAAACAAACAAACACCAACCTATAATTTTACAGCAATTTCAATACCAAATCCCACAGGAGGTCAAATTCCTTATTTCACTCATTGACATGAAAATCAATTTTAATCTCACATACAACACGACGTCAGCCAGGATAACTTCATCAAGTCTTTGAGTTTGTAGCAATCCCCTATACTGACCAATCACGGTGCGGAAGGATGTGAGAGGTGAGACAGTAGACAGAAGAAAATAAAGCTCCAGTCCAGGGAGGAAAAAGCAACAGAGTGCAGACATCATGGCAGCACCAGCCTCCATTAGTAACGTTATACAGGAGAAAACACTCAGTCACTGGCCCAGCAGTACTTTATGGGGAGGATAATTGAATGAGTTTAACAAGTTTGACAGAAAGTGCCAACCAGTAGCGTGTGTCTCACTGGTGAAGAAGGTTTGGACAAAGTTTTAAGACACCAAAATAAAATGGAGGAAGACTGAGAGGCAGCGAGCAGCGAGGGAATGGGAAGCTGAACCAGGCTGTCTGGAAGTAACCATGACAGCAGTAATTTAATTACCATTTCCATGGTGACTCTGATGATGATCTCCACCTTTCCACAGTCCAGAAACCAAACAGAGCGACGGTCTGATCCAGAGCCAGCTCACCTGTGCTGCTAGTTCTTCCCTTGATTCTGCCTTAGGAGGGAACATTATGAACACGTTTCCCCTTTTTCTGTTTCAGTACATTAAATAAACTTTTCACAATAAATATTTTGTTTCATAATCATTGGCTGCTTTCATTGCTGTTTGTTTAATGGGACAATTTGACCAGTGTCAAGACATTTAGTTATAAAAAGGTAAGTAAAAAGAAAAGTTGACGTATAAACAAGTAAACTGCAACAGGCAACGCAGACAATCCAGATACTAAATACAGGTCATGTCAGGTTATAGACCTGGCCATGCACGCCCCACAAAACTCCATCACCTTCTATGAACCATCAAACGCTTCAGATCCACACGCCTGTCTCCAGAAAATGAAGGAGGCCCCATTTTAGGACCACAATGGCCAAATGGAGGAACGGTCAGAGATAAATATTTTTTTTTTTTTCCCCATGAAAATCTCTGTGCCTTGTCATGACATGTAACAGAAAAGAGTTTCAATCTTCAGAAAAGCTACTTCATTATTAAGCCTGTCACGATAAATTTTGACGCCTGATAAAAAAGACATTATTGAGACAAAAGACAACATTGTAATTTTGAGACCATATTCAGCTACTATAATAATAATAATGATTTAATAATGCAAGTATACCCACTCAAGATCAAGATCGATAAACTTTAATTTCTAAACAATATAAAGCAAAATTGAATTTCAACTAATTGCATCATACTGGGTGTCCAATGTTCGCAGCGATTCTCAAAGCGACAACCTTTCAACGACATTGAAGAGGAGCATCTCCTTAACGTTCTCTGACTGAAAATTATTATCATTTTAATTTATCATGCGATTAATTGATTGTCTTGCTTACTGAGACACGCTTATTCAGCATAGAACTATGCAGACTCTGATTATTAAGCAATCGCAGGACATAACTCCTGCTCCAGAAAAAAAAAAAAAAAAAAAGAAAAGTTTCCTGTGAAATGTTTGAGATTTTGTTGTGTTACTCCATCATTTTATGTTGTGGTTATTTTTGCATAATCTGTGAGTGAAATTGATTACAGCCAGATAACCACAAACTACACTGACGTGAGTGTGGCTGTTTATCTGATAGCTGGCTGTCTAAGCCTCACCGAGCATTTCCTTTTTGTACACACAGAGGAGTTTTTCCTGGAAATCTAAAGATAATGGCATCAGAGTGGAACAAGAAGCAAATAGAAGAACTCCAATCAAAGCTGTTCCTGCTAAGGCAATTTCATAAACCTGTCATGTCTGCATTAGATGGTTATTTATAGAAACCTACTTACCTACGACGACGGCTGAGTTGGTCTGAGGTTTGGAACTGTGAAATGCAGCTAAACAGAAACATGTCAGGAAGAAACTGCTAGCAGATGGATCTGTTGGACACAACAGCATTCAGACTCGTAATTGTAGCTTTAGTTTGACGGAGGAACAACAACATCCAACAGACTTTAACTCAACCTTGGAGTGGGATGAGAGAGAGAGTCCCACTTGCTCAATCTTGCGTTACAGAGGCAACAACACACCAGTCTCATCAGTGAGTAAACAACACATTTTATTGGACTGTATTTTGGCCTTGACACGTACATAAATAAATACACAAATATATATCCGTTTTTGTTGTTTTGGATTTGCTTCACAGATCTCAAACTCTGCATTAGAAGTTTTTAGTCCACTTGTTGCATTTTCATTTTGCTTCATACTAAGTGAGTTCTAATTAGAGGTGCACCGACTGCAGTTTTCTGGCCGATCGCCAATTACCGATCTTTAAAAAGCCTGACCTGCCGATTCCGATTTTGGCCGATACCATTTTTTTTTTTTTGTCTGAAATGTTGCTAAATATAGCAAGAAAGTTGATGAGTTAGCAACAATAGGGTGTCTATTATTAACTAACAGTCAAACCTCTCTCATGGGAGAGCAGAAAAAGACAATGGCTCATTTGTTGAAATTTGCTGAGGTAGCAAAAAAATGGTGGATAAAATCAGCTTCACATGTAAGCATCAGTCAATCACCAATCTCCCAAAATTAAGGAAATCGGCACAGATTCTTCTCCCAATATTGGACTTAAATTTTTGGTTTCTTTCAACCAAGAAGTTTGTTTCTGATCAAAAAAAGATGTGAAAATTTTCTTTTATTGTCCTCAAATAAATCCAAAACTGTGTTTTTAAAGAACCTCTGTTCACTAAAGAGGTGAACAGATTCAGGTTTGATCAATTGATTTAAAAATAGATGTAGAAAACTGCAGTGCGGAGTTGTGTAATAACTGTAAGCAGCCCTTCAGCTTAACGCTGTGATAAAGGTCTGGAGCAGATTCAGCTCCAGAAGTTGCGAAACCCCAGAAACTTAATCTTGCATAGACGTGTTTTGGTGGGAGGAGAGTGACTAGAACAGGTCATATCTGAGAGCAGACATTTTTTATGTTTGATAGGATTTTTTTTTTCTATGCAAACATCAAAAAAGTCTGCTCTGTTTTCAAGAATAAAATATGCACTGAAACTGGGGAAGCTGGAGTAAAAAACTAAACGTTCCTGTTTAACCATTTTCTCTCTTTTATATGTCCCCACACACACACACCCACGGGCACCCACACACACCACCATGCAGTCATTACGTCTGGTCACACAATAGCTTCTGGCAGCAGCTGGTCAGCAGTAGACAATTGAATCACACAAACACTCTGTGTGTACATGTGTTTTAGGCAACACTCACGTACACACATGCTCAGAAGGAGCAGGAACAAGCCCCTGCATGTCTAATGATGCGCCACGTCGACAAAAAACCCCAGGAAGGACGACCTGACCGGCCTTCTGTAGAGCTGGGACCATGTGGAGCATCTGCAACTGATCAATAACTCACTCAGTCTCCAACATTTGCTCATGACAACATGTGGACATGAACATACCTGATCCGGCTCATACAGAGAAGAACAAGAATTGTTCCTTCTCCTGCCAATGTCGGACTTAAATTAGGTTGGGTTTTTTTCAACCAAGAAGTTTTTTTTCTTAGAGGAAATGAAAGATGTCTAGGTGGCAAAACAAAACAAATAAAGTACTGGTTTTAATTTCTGAGCAGACTTTTGCAGATAATTTTTTTTTTTGACAAATTATCTGTGATGGTTGAAAGGCTTCCTGGACTTTACCCTGACCTTTATCTCCCGCCACAGATTCTCTATCTGGGCTGGGCCGATGCAAAATGTTAACATAAATTTTAGTCAGAGAATTTAAAGATTACTTCAGTTTCAATCTGTTAGGAGTTTGAATAATTTTGGCCTTAACTCTGTGTTCATTTCTGCTCCTGTCATGACGGGTGGGTTTGTGGCAGGACCAAAATGCAGCCTGGTGAACGCAATTTTAACTGAGTTCATGTTTATCGAAAAGATGGCCAAAAAAAAAAATAACCCAAAAAAACTTTCAGTCATGGCGACAATGAAAAGCAAAACTCCATAGTGCCGGTTTAGTAACCATGTCCCACTTCTTGTGTGTAAAAGAACATAGAAAGACTGATTTGTGACCACTGCTGAAGATGTGAACATAAACATCAAAATAAACGGATGTTATTCCAACTGTAAAGGTTCGATTTACAGCTCCGACTTCGGATAAGTCGGGGTTTTTATGGTCTTACTTGGAACTAATTCCTGCATCATAAAAATCAACACATTTTATTTGAATTGTTTTAAATGAAAAATAAGTTAGATACATATTTTTAAAAAAGTTATATTGTAAAAGTAATATTCTTTTTTTACTGTTAATCATGAAATTATGACAGCAATTCTTTTTAATTTTGTCAAATCCACAGCATTTGTCTTGGTTTCCTAAATGTGGGGGATTTTTTTATTATCATGGAATTTGATTAAAAGAAATTTGATAAAAATGCTGCATGATCATGGACAAAAACACAATGGGGGGGATGATGATGAGGGCGAGGGGGGAACAGTTTGCTGCCTGATGCACAACATGTGTCATGTCGCTCTATCAATGAAGTCAGAAGATGTGGCAGAATCACTTACTGACTGCCAATTATACAGGGAGAGAGAGAGAGTTGCTCACTTCAGGGAAACACCTGCAGCCATGTTTGTACTTAACGGACTGATGGACATGTTCCCACTGCTGACACTCACAGAGATGCACATAAGCACACAGGCACGCTGTGCAGTTTCATAGAGACTTCCTGATTGTTCCGTCCAATTATCACCTCAAGTCCCTCATGTATTTCTGAAGATGTCGGTGGGAGGCTGGGGGGCGGGGGGGGTTCCTCCCTGTGCGGCGCCCTGTCCTGACCTCAGGGTTGAACTGCAGGGGCCAAATTATTATTTGGCGACTGTCTTAAACGTTTTCACCGGAGGCCAGGAATCACACTGTGACATCTGACACTGTACGCATATTACCAACCATTTTCATCGGTTCATTATATTTGCTTGAATTAACAATATCTATGCTATCATTTACAATAAATTCATATTCAGTAAGCCAGTTAAATAAAAACAATGTTATTTTTATATATTTTTATATATCTAGAACAAATTATTTATAAAATTTATAGGATAAATATATTGGCAAGGAGGTGGTAATTATTCTGATCCTGTATGTCCGCTTGTTATTTGCAATTATCATTATTGCTATAATTATTTTTATTATGGGTCTGTATATTTTTTTTGTCTTGCTGTGAGAGTCAGTTTGTACACTTCAAAAACACAAAATCTTACCAAGTCATTTTGCTCTAATTTCTAGTGCAAATATTTTAATACACTTTGAAATAAGACAAACTAACTTAAAAGTAACTTTGGCTTGTTTTAAGCAAATAATTGCTTATTGATGAAAAAGTACTAGTTTAGTTGGCAGATAAATTTACATAAAACATGGGAAAAATGTCTTGTTATAAGTGGACTAATCGGCCAATAGAACAAGCACATATTCCTCAATAAAAAGGAACTATTGACATAAAACAAGCTTCTATATCCTGCTGAGAAATTACTTTAGTCAGTTAGTTTTGTCTTATTTCAAGTGCACTAAGAGATTTGCTCTAGAAATTAGACCAAAATTACTTGGTAAGATTTTGTGTTTTTGCAGTGTAATCATTTTGTTTATGTAATATAATTTATTTGTTGGTTGTTTAGCACAGTATATGAACAGGTATGTGAATACCAAAACACGGTATCCATATGCCATGTTTTGAAATGACACGTTTCTGATAATTATTGAGTCGGTAGGTATTTTTTTAAACTAAGAGAAGGCGTAGGATTACTTCCTTCTCCTTTTCAAACAGAAAAGTTGTGGTAAGATAATTTGTTTTGATATTGGCTATATGCGCACAAAATTAAGACATATATAAAAAAAAATTCAGTTATATTCGAAAAGTAATTTTGACTATAACTATTTTTTAAATTTACTCTGACATGTAGCTCAGGACTGTTCAGCAGACAGACCGCGCTAACGCTAACGGAAAGACAAAATTCTTCATCAGAGGCCAGTGAGATTGGAAATTGTTGGCTGACAGTGCTACTGCTTTAGAAGGAGGAAATGAAAAATACAGACTGAGACATGAACAGGTCTGTCAGCTGTGCTGAAGAGTGTGTAAATGTTTGGAGGTAGTTGGGTGACCTACATGTACCAAGAGACCCTTGGGCTTCAATTATACTTGGTCATGGCACCCATGAACTCAACCAGTAAGGACACATCCATACAAACACACACACAGAGAGAGAAATGGTGTTAAGAACATTCTACAAATTGTAAATGAAAATATCTGAGTCTGCTGGAGGTTTGTTCCTGTTAAAACTTTCCACTGGTCTTATGGGGGGTTCTTTTGAGCACATTTTGAAGTATTGCATTACAAAAAAGTTCATGGAAGTGGCAAAATTCAAAATAATTTCCTCCATTTTGCACAAAGGTTTTTACGCTTGCTTGAGGTGGTTCCTGGCTTTTCCAAAAAAGCGTTAACATGCTAAACCGAGGATGGAAACACAGATGCCAAAAAATTTCTGACATAGGCAATTTTTCCTCTCCATTGGAGGGTCTGTGCCTTACTAGAGGCACAAAACTGAAAAATTTCTAAGTCCAAGCTTCCGGTTCAGAGGGGAGGACTTGCTCTATTTTTTCTGATGTCATATAACTTGCAACCTCTACTTCCTGTTTATTACAGCCATACGTAGTATCAACATTTGATGATGTTGTGCTTTGGATAGCCTGGTTGGTTCACTCCAAACCAGAAAGTCACCTAGCTCTCATTTTCTTTTCTTTCTTTCTTTTTTTGCCGACATTTTAAAAGTTTGAAAAGTTTGTTCAAACTTTGCATGACAATTGTTAGTGTCGCTACAAGCTTGCTTAAAATGAGTTAATGAATGATGCAGTTGACTAGAAATCTTTTTACCAATAAGAATCACGAGATCATCTGAATTTGAATTTCGTCATAACTTTTCCAAATTGAATTGTACGCAGTTTGATCCAAATTGGAATGAACCGAATTGATTTCAACTGATTTTAGTTTAAATTCCCTTTACATGGAATATAAATTCTGTATAGCTGGATATGAAATTGACCTGTTTGCCATGTAAGATACCCTGAAATGATATCTAGTACAAAACTACTAACTTCAACTCCAGCTGAAGTTAACATGCATTCTTACTGTGCATATCAGTAATAGATCTAGTCACCTAATGGTTCCTCATTCCCATTGATTGTTTTACTGGTTGAGATAATAAGGATTCCATATGAGTAACAGGACATTATGTAAAAGCAGAAAAAATAAAAAATGAAGAGTCAGAAAATGGTGGGTCGACTAAATCGTATAAATTTTCAACAACAGCATCACAACAAAATATTTCCTGACACGGTCCAGGTTCCTCGCCTGCGTACAGCAGTTTTGCCATTATGGTTAATGAGACGTACAGCACAACGTAAAGGCGTTTCACTACACATCTTCTGTTTTTGCACGCATGAACAAACTGTGACATTAGTAAGAATATGAATGATTGCTTTCTATCACAGCCTTATAGGTCACGGCAAGTCTGCGTGGCGATAGGTGAAAGATCGGTCTTTTATGGGAGATCTTCATCCTTCACAGATTGTTGAGCAGGAGTGTGTCTGTCTGTGATGAAGTGGAATTGAAGTGACTGTGTGGTTTAATGTCCTTCACTCCACGCTGCCACGCTCCACTGACTTTACACTCTATACAAGCTCCCCAGCACACACACACACGCGCACACACACACAGAGGTTCACGCATACTCATATAAAACTCAGTTATCTTGTCAGTGTACTCAGCCAAACATGTGGCTTAAAGAGCTTAAGTTAGGCCCTCCTGCTGCTGGGTTTGAGCCCTCAGGGTTTTCAGAGAAGGCCTTAAGAGGTCCCAGGAACAAACATAATCATAATAAATAAATACACATTCATAAAATATAAAAATACTCTTTCTTTAAAATTGATTCAAATGATTAGAGCAAAGCTTCTCTGTGATTTAAGGTGTAAAATAAGCTTAATTTGCAAGTTTCTGTAAGACATTTACACATTACCGTGATTTTATATTACAAAATAAATAAATAAATAAATAAGTAAGCCAATGGTGACATTTGAGAAAATGATCAGTCCATCTTTATCTTGAAATTGATGTCCTGGGGAAGCTTAACTGAAACGCAAATGGGGATAAGAAGGTTCACGGGAGAATTATTGTGTTCATAAATTAAAAATACTGGACTGCTAGTCTAGCGGATAGGTCATAACTATATATTACTAAAACCAGGACGAGAGGGCACATCTGCCCCATTCTAAAGTCCCTCCACTGGCTCCCTGTAGCTCAGAGAAAAGACTTTAAAATACTGTTGTTAGTTTATAAATCACTGGACGACTTAGAACCACAATACATTAAAGTTCTGTTGTTGTCAACCTTTCAGACCTCTCAGGTCTTCTGGTTCTGGTTCTGCTCTTCATCCCTCTCACCGTTAGCCAGGCTATTTAGTAACAAGGAAGAGCCGGCCACCTGGATTTGCCTGGAAACTGCCTTTTTATACAGTAAAAAACTTTGATCTGTTTTATTAATTTTGTAAAGTAGAAACATAGTGACCTACGGCGTTATGATGAAATAAATTAAATTGAAGCGAACGTCACTGTAACAGGGTTATTTCTGGCCCTCTTTTATTACATTGTGAAGAATAGTTTCTGCTAACCCCGGAGAAATGAGCACTTTGGTCTCATTTAAATCCCCATTTCTAGAAAATTGTGACATTCCTAGTGAACAGCTGCAAGGCTGGCTGAACAATGAGACAAACCCCTCTGACGTTTTCTACACCTGCTTGGTAGCGTTCAGGGTCACAGCAGGGCTGAAGAACTTCCCAGCAGTCACCAGGAACGTAGAGGATGGACAGGTCCATCACAGGGCCAGGAAGGAGACAACATTTGTGTTTCCATTACGCAAATGTGCACAAATCTTTGTCTATTTTCCACTAAAAGAAAATACAATTTTGCAATTGTGGCGTTTCCATTAAATAAGAAATTAAATTAAAATCACACATGAATAAGCTACTTGGAAGCTGCTACATATGTGCAGGTTTGGGGAATTTATAGCCGGTAACTTTAAAGAGCTATGGATTCAAGACGTTTGAATGGCACACAACTTTTTCTGAACTGTCATGCTGTGAGAGCTCTGGTGGAGCCAGCTGCACATTGTCTGAAGAAAGCAAAACAAACCATCATCCTCCTACTACTTCCTGTTGTCGCTTTTGTCATTTTCACCAGTAGCAACGTCCGGTTGTTGATCATGTGACTAAGTGTTTTGCAAAATATATCTATTTTGACACTTTGAAAAATCACCGCATGCAAAAAGTTTTTTCGAAACTGCCGTATTTCCATTAAGTTAATTTATTTTTGTAATTTCAATTTGCGGAATTTGATGGTTCATGGAAACGTAGCTGGTGGCAACCCAAACAACAATCAAGACAGTTTTTAGGTATAAAATAAATACATAGGGTTTCTATTTGTTTTGGCTAACTGATGTGTGGAAGAAACTGATAAATGACAGAGTGAAAACATGAGGATGGAAAAACTCTGCATGTACTAAACGTGATTTTATCAACTGAGAATAGAAATTCTCTCTCCAGCTGTGTTTTCACTCCATAAGCAGGCAATGTGCAATCAAACTAGAAACAGTGGCAATCCAGCCTAAAAAAAAACATACAGCCATAGTAGAGAAATACTTGTTACATAAACTACATGGACAGTAAAGAAAAGAAAAAAAGTCAGATCTCATATTGTTTCATGCAGAACTGTTGTCTGTCACAAAAGGTCTTCTCCACATGAGGAAGGTTCTCCAAACGATTCCTTCTTTTTAACATTTCTAGAATGTTAATCAACACTTCAGTGTCCAGCAACATCTTCATCCGCACTAACATGTTTTGAGAGAGTTTTATTTTCTGAAGAATAATATCTTCGGTCATCATCACATTTGCGTTCATGTCAGGCGCAGAAGGTCAACAATGAATTTTTTTCCCGCCACCAAACAGAAAAACTCTGGACACACCAAGTATGTCTAATGTAAAGTAATTGAACCCCTGCCTGCGATTTTATCCCACCCCCCGTTTCATTTTCAACTCTCCCCTTACCCTCAGCCTCTCATTATCTGTCTTGTATTCATATAATCCGACACCCCTTCACACCGTCTAGGTTTGGTCATGTTCTATCCCTTCCAAGGATTTCTCCGTGTCTCTCCGTCACTTCCCCCCCTTTCTCTCCACTTCTTGTATCCCTTCTGTCAGCGGCTGCCGTCTTTCTTAACCCACTTTTAAAGCAAAACAATAGAAACAATACAAAGTGAGCGCCCGGGGTGATGGGAGGGGATGCAGATTGGTGAGGCCGCACGAGTATCAAAAGCCTGCTCCCCACAGAGAGGGAGACGCAGGGAGGGGTAGTGCTCTCCATCTGCTGAGGTGCAAACAGGAAACAAGGCAGTTATGGAGCGTAATGACAGACTGCCAATAGAGTAAGTGTGTGGATAAGTACCCAATCTACTTCTCTTTCTAGGTAATTGAACCACCGGTGTTTCCTACAAGATGAGGAGCTCCATTTTATCTGGATCCTAGGTACAGCTGATGAGTTTTTCTCTGTTGCTAGGATGTAAAAGAACCAGTCAGTTACAAATTAGTTTATAATTTCTGAACGAAACGTTAAGAAAGGCGGTAGATTCAGTCATCTTTGTCAAACAGGACTTACTTTAGGCCAACTGTAGGACTGTACCTGTAGTAGGCGGTCTGGGGGTCCAGTGAATGCAGCATTCTGCTCTAACCAACAGTTTAACTCAAGTAAGAGCAGCACTACTTCAACATATTTTTAGTTGAGTAAAAGCAAAAAGTAGCCGTTCAAGAAATTAGTCAAGAGTAAAAAAAGTATTTTGCAAACAGTCTACTCAAGTACTGAGTGACTGATCAAAATATCAATCATTTAATATTTAAAAATTGCATCATCAGACGGACCAAAGTATAAAGTTAAGTGGAAATTTTGGTATTTTAAAGACAAAAATGATAATAATTCATACAAATAACAAAAAAAAATAAAATCAGGTAAAAGAACAACTTTCCAAATAAATTTCTCTCAATAAAAAAACTTCTGAAACTTTAACAAAAACTGCAGGTGTGTGTCTGGTGAATTTTTGGTTAGAACATGTCTGTTCTTCATTCAGTGGGTAGAGAATCCACTGAATGAATTGAGTAAGAGCAGCGATGCTTCATAATAACTTTAAAAAAGATACTCAAGAAAATGTAATTGAGTAAATGTCTCACTCACTTATGTGACCTTTTAACAATCAAAATGCATCACAGAACCAAAAGTGTGTTGGACAAAAGTTATAATTTTTGTGTTTTTAGTAGGTGATCTTGGCATTAAAAGTCTGCCTTAACCTTTTGTTTCATAGAAGAAGAGAGTGGATAGATGCGTTACTTTATTGATCCTCAAACAGCAGTTTGAGGGTCAATAAATTATTAGTACATTTTATATCATGTTATCTTAGTTAGTTTAGGGGGTTTTGATAAATATTGATAAATTTTCCTAAAAAGACATTAAGCTAAGATGCCATGAGGTGTATCTACCAGGTTTTATGGTACCTGCTTAGTGTGACAGAAGCTGATATGGAATTTTTCATTTGTGTTTTTGTTTCTGTTTGTAGTTTTACACTGAATAAATCTGAATAAATCTGTTAAACTCAACAACTTCCTGTTCCTCTGAGATATGGAAGGAAGAAGAGCTTAGTGTTGGGAATATTCAGTATAGGCTCACTGAGAGGATATTGCGGAATAAGAGTACAAAGGGCATGTGGAGTGGACCTCAGCAGGGTGAATATAGTGTTAAAATACTTAAATCACACACAGTAGGTAGTGTACTATTTTACCAGTTTTGCTTCATTTTCAAGAATCGCTTTTATTAGAAGTCGACTCATATTTGTGTCATTTTTCTTGTTTCGGCATCGACCTTAAATAAACTGGAATGGTTCATCTCTAACCTGCGTCATCAACTTCACCTGGACGGCCCTCGTTTAAAGCAAATGGAAAATCTTCTGTCATCTGTTGTTGCCAAAATCAGTGTCACTATATTTCTGCTCAGACCTAACATTAGTGTGTTAAAATCCAGCAGTCTGGGTTTGATTAACCAGCAAATATCAGGAAGCAGTGTGGGTGAGTGGATATGAAAAGCCTCATATTTAGAGCTACATTTTGGGGCCACGCTGTGAGTGCTTGCGAAACACAGTCTGGTCACTAAGGCCATGCTATGTGGCTGCTAGACAGCAGACAGGAAACAACAGCTGGGTTTTATTTCAGCCTGTTTTTGTCTCCTTCAGCTCTGCATTCATAAAGGATCAGTGAAAGGATTCTTTCTTTCCTACAGCAAGAGTCTTAAATAATGACTCAATTATCAATCCATCGTTTTCTAATCTCAGTCACTTCTTTAGATTAAAAGAATTTCCAGCAATAAACTGTTAAAATGTCATTTAATCAATTTAAGGAGTCAGAATGTCTGGTCATTATTTAACATTAAAAGCAACAACAAATCAGTGCAAGTTAAGTCTTATAAAAGTGTAGCCTTATTACATGATTCCAATTTAGCAATTTAAGTTATTCATTTTTTATTATTTGAACATCTAGCATAATCATGATCATACTATATCGTGACCCAGCTAAATCGGCATTGTCCTTAGTGGTGTGGAGTTTTCTTCTTCTGTGTTGTACATCACACAAGTCTCTGTCAGCTGGCCAGAAAAGACCACATTATGACTTGGAGATGACTTATTCTGGGAACTTCTTAATGTGCATCCATGATTTTTGTGTACATGAACATTGTTGTTGTTTTGTATGTGTACTGTGGTGTATCAGGGAGAAGAAATGTAGCGCAGGCCGTACTGAACATGGTATCAGTATCTGCAACAATACCATCATTGAGCGGACTGACACTTGGCATGTACAGAAAAAAGAAAAACGACCAAACAAAAGCAACTACTGTTACTGTTCGGTACTAGATGCTACGTCATGCTGCTACGACTACGGCACATTTTTCCACTGATAAGAGTTTATCTCTGTTAGGTTGATTGATTGTGGTTTACAGCTAATAAAAACCCACAATTCTGTTAAGTCCTCAGTAGACAGAGCTGCACTACAAAGCTAGACTGTCAGTTAACAGAAGAGTTGCTCAGTTCTGTTTCCTTCCTCACTTATTATTTCTCATTTAGTCAGTAAAGCTGTGAACACACAAAAAAAGCATCAAATAACATAATTAAAGCTAATATAATAAGTTGTTAGCCTTACAGCTAACACATAATTAATGTTATTATTAATAACATTGGATTTAAGGCTAATATGTGTTAGTCTTATATCCTTATATATAGATAGATCTATATATAGACATATATATTGACATATATAAATATATATATGTCAACTTTCTACCTCAGCTTCTTCTTGTAACACGACTCTTGGTGTTACCAGCGAAGGTCAGGAGGCATGCTCCAACAGTCTAATATCACATCTGAGCATCTATTATTAATACTTTAAACATCCTGTTTAAAGGTTTGTATTGCCTGTTTGAAGAAACAGGAAGGATGTAATTTATTGGTTAGCTTAAGATACACAAACATGGTTCAACTCGTTGAAACTAGCTATAATAAAACCAGAGATTCAGAGTTTATCAAAGATTTAATGTTTGCAGAAGCTGCTTCCTGGAATATGACCAATACGCATCAACTCACAAGCCAGTTAGCTGAGCAGCTGACAAAAATGGCTCATCCCGATAAATAAAGCGGAGAGAATAGAGAGGGCCCTGCAGGCCTGCGCCAGAAGTAAGAAGGCTGTCCTTTGTTAACATGTTGGTGTGGCTCATCCTATTGATGCAAGCTTTTAGATCTGGACAATCCTCAGCTGTCAGTCACACGCAGCCAAACCGAGGTGCTGAGTGCAAGACAGAAACAGATGGGGTATTTGGTTGGTGATGCCCTTCAGGCATCCAGCTTTGGTCACTTTCAAACAGACTGGAATGGAGCTGGAGGATCAGATGAGAACACGCAAACCATAAACACAGTCTGTTCAGGCTCCACTCCACCCAGGTCCAATGAGACCTGGCGTTAACAGGCATCCTGGCTCATCACGTTCAACAACTATTCCCTCCTGGCATTAAAGTGTTCTGAGTGATCAGACACTTATCATGCAAAATAAAGCAAAGCCAAGGCACAGAGTGAGCTGCTAGCTGAACAAAAAACATCAGGTCAACTGATGTTTCTGTATTCAGGCACTTGAACCGCATAATTATGCAGACATCGACACGGTTGACATTTATCGAAGTCCCACTTTGTGCCATAAATGCCTCATGAGCTATTCTGTCTGTTTTGGCGGGAAGGGGGGGGCAGTATAAATAATGTAGGCCTTTCCAAAGCTGTGTCGCAGGACACATAAAACAGTCCCCCACCAAAACAACTGACAGCTGCATTGCACACATTTCACTGAATAAATACGATGAGACACTTTGTGGGTTGTGAATAGCCTGGTCATTGCCTTCCTACACAATTCTACTCAATTTTCATCTCCCTTCAGTTTCAGATTTCTCCTATTGACTTGGATTTCTCTGAACATCCGGCATGATCTGGTAGATTTTTCTACCGGGCCAATCAGTGAACAGAGAAAGGACTTGTGAACAATGACATCGATTTTCTCCTGTTTTTGTTTTCATTATGGACTAGCCCACATGGACCGTCCAGTTCAGGCCCTTTGACCAGCCTGCCTAATTAACCAGAATGAACGAAGCAAAATAAACCAATCATCCCAGCAACGGATCGCTGACCTTCAGATGAGTTCAAGCACAGTGCGTAGAGAGCTGAATGGAATGGGTTTCCATGACCAAGCAGCATCATCCCAGCCTTACATGACCAACTGCAATGCAAAGCGTTGGATGCAGCGGTGTAAAGCACGTCTTAAGAGACAAATCATGCCAGAATAGTTGAAGCTGTTGTGATAGGCTTTCACACAAGTTCATGAGACACATATTTTTATACATTGTATTTCTATATAATGTATTTCTGGCATGGCCCATGATTTGAAGTTTGATGTGACCTCTCTCCTGGTCACATCGAGGGACTGACATGTTGTCTCTGAAAAAGAAACAGAAATAAGACTTATTATGTCTCTTAGGCTTCTGAAGAATATCTGATTTGATTTACTGTTAGAGTGGTTTACAGTGTCCTTTAATGAGAAATATTAGATTGTAAAAATACTCCTTCTCTGAGTAATATCCTCCCTGCACAACTTCCTATTTTCTTGTCAGTTTAGCTTATTGGCATCTTAATTCATTTTTCTTTTTTTAGTCTTTTTTTTTTCTTCTGTTTGAGTGTTTGTTATATTTATTCTTGGTATATTTGTTTAGATGAAACTTACCAATGTTTTTTGTTGGTTTTTTTACAGTTGTGTCACCTTTAATCCCAGTAGGCACCGACTCCCCTCTCCCACCTGCTGTTTAAAGTCATGACACATATTTAATGACCTTAAGGAGGATTTTTAAGGAATAGTACTTTCAAATTATTTCATATGCCCATGATAGATTAAGTAGACAGGTAGATAAATCCAAAATACTACATTAGTAGTCAGTTTAATCAAGAGAGACAAAGAACAGAGGCTATTAAAGCTGACTCCAACTTTTATTTGCATGATAATGAGTGCCAGAAAATCTGAATCTACCAAATCAGACATGGTGTCTGGGAGGATCAGAGCTGCCGAGTGTAGTATTTCGGTCCTAACCCCAGAGCAGCTACATTTGGAAAAGACGCCTTTGGCGAATACATTACTAAAATATCATCAGTGTGCATAGACAAAGGAGAGTGTGACCTTTGTCTTCCTGCAGGCTTCGCTCTGTGTCTGCTCCAGTGTGAGCCAGCCCAATGCCACTGAGAATATCTGCAACCAATCCAGTCCGTCTGCTACGTCTGACGTGATGCTACTCCATGGTACGTACCGTAGGCCTGCACATACTTCACTGCTGACTGTATGAAAACAGTCAAATTTAAAAGCCAGAAACGTGGCAGAAGAGACTCCACAGAAATTCTTACTATTCACTATTAAATATCACCGTTCACCTAAAACCGAAATCCAGAAAGTTGGGATACAGCAACGGCCTGATTAGATTTTAAATCAAGTTTGTAGTAGTGATGTTATTATTATTATTTCACAAGCATTGTGGCGTTATCGTCCTAATTTCACCGTCACTTTAAGACGAGGATGTTCCAGTGGCACCAACGCAGCACATTCGGTCTTAAGGCTTCCCTCCTGGTTCCTGTCATTAGCTGATCAGGTCTGTTGATGAGCAGCAGACTGAGGCCTGGAGCATCGTCAGACCCTTCCTCCTTCCATCTGCTCTTCCCATCCTCTGTTTATCCTCTGCCCGTCGCAGCCTGCCAGACGGCTGTGAGGGAAATTCACCTCTAATTCACTTGGGTAAAAGAAAGAGAAATTACCAGACAGCAGACCAGAGGGCCTCTTCTGGGTGAAATACCAATCTACAAAGTATGATTACATGTGAATTATTAAAAGGATGAACCAGTGACTAAGCAGATTTCTTCCAGTTTTTATATATAATGCCAACAGGCTGTGTATAAAAAAATACACCATCAGAAATAATCTTAACCTAGTGCCTTTCCACACTATGTGAACCGTGGGTCTCAACGTTTCTTCCTTTTGCTGGGAAGTGTGATCCAGATAATTGAGCAACTTCAAGAAAAAGAACCTCCAACTTATATTTCATTTATCGTATTAAATACTAACTTGTTTGAAACAGAAAACAAAAGAAGTTGCAAGAAAGCTTCAAGAGATAACACTTGAATTGACAGATATTGAATGAGGTGCTGCATTGGAAAAACAAAAGGTTTTCAGAAAATGTAGTGGTGGCTTAAGACAACTAAGAACATTTTTCAAAATACAAAAAAAAGAAGAAAAAGAAAATCCTGTAAATTTTGAAGAATTATCTTAAGCCTAAATCACAACCAAGATGTACAGCAGTCCACCATGAAAAGCTCAACATGCTGATAAGGAAAGTTGGTTTTGTTCTAGGTGCCATTCTGGAGGCTCTGGAGAAGATTGTCCAAAGAAAAAAGTTTCACAAAATGAAGAACATAACGGACCTCAGGATCCTTTTCACAGCGTTAATACTCAACAACTGAGATTCTTCAGTCAGAAGCTGCTTCAGTGACACAGACTGCTACAGGAGATGCTTCCAGCACACAGACACAATAACATCTACAGATAGTACTGACAGTGAGACTTAATTAATGTCTAATTTCTTTCTAGACTTACCAAAGTATGTCTCCAGCGCACTGGACTCAATATAAAATTGAACCATTTGTTAACAGGAAAGTTCATTTTATTAAAAGCTGAAATTTTATTTGATAATTTAAGTGTCTTCTTATCCTCCTCTTAATCTAAATTTAATATGTTTGGCTCTATAACAGGTTTTAGACTCTTGACTATGAAAACATATGGTGTGTAAACTAGTGTTTAGATGAGTAAGTCTCCGGCATCTGAGTGTAAGTGAATGCAACACAGAGTGATCTATCTACATTCACTGCATCCCAGTCTGTCTCCCTCCTGCGTCTGACTATTTGTTCTTGTGATAATGATGAAAATGATAAGTCACTATCATGCACACACCACACACCAACACACAGGGGTTAAACGCCTTGCACTGGAGGAAGCTGAAACTGAACCCTCAACCTTTATCTGTTTCCACTTTGTTTTATTACCTCACTTTAGATTATTTAAGTAGAATTTTTATCAAAGTTGGAAGTGAGGCCTGTTATAAAGACATACATTACATGTAGATGAAGTCATAATTTGTTCTTTTCATTAAAATAATGCACACTTAGATTTTTTTGTTAAACAGGTAAAAAGGAAATGACTTACAATACAATTATTTAGCCTTTGGATTGGAAAAACATAATGCACCCAGAGTGCAAATTGTAACAGACATACAACACAGCTGGCTAAGTGTTTCTCAGAATGTCATATACAGTCATACTGACTGAATGAGAATATTACTGAAAAGTTCATGGATTTCAGTAACTCACCAAGTGAAGCAAATTATATAAATTAATTCCTCACATACTGACGTTTTCAAGCCTCCTTTCCTGGTAATTATGATTTTATGCCACATTCAACCCAAAAATGGGCCATTCTTGTGTAGTGTAGTGGTAATTCATATGGAATTTTATCCCAAAATTTGTTAACTGGGTCAAGGTCAGGCCTGTGTTTGGGTAAAAACAATGCTGTTGCTCTGAGTGTTTCTGCCTGGAAAAAAACGGTTCATTCAGTTCAATTCAGTTTCTTTACAACATGTCATCTCAATGCACTGTCCAAAAAAAAAAAAAAAAAAAGATGGCACTTCAATCCATTCATGCAGGGTTCCTGAAAGGAGGCTGCAATAGTATTTTGTTATGTGCCAAATTGAACCCCTAGCTACACTAATTTGACAAAAAAAATTAAGGGTAAAAAAAAAAAAATCAAACAGAGCACAAAATCTTTCTAGACAAATGATTCAGAACATAGAACGTCAGCAACCAGAAGCAGTGACATTAGCGGGACACTGACCAGTACAATTGGCAAGCAAATTTGAATTCCATCAACCTAATTAAGGGTTTAAGGTATTTGAGAATTACTATAACCCCCGACATGACGCAGCTATTCAAGGATACTTATGGTACATTGATGGGAAAAATAAAAGCTGATCTTACAGACATTTTTCCTCATTGGATGGGTGGGAACGATGCAAATGAACGTATTACCAAGACTCTTCCAATCTCTACATCTACAGACTGCCAGCTCATTTTTAAAGGAGACAGGGGGATTAAATCTGCCTGACTTGAAAGAAATATCTCCATGCTGCTCAGATTAATCAGTGGCTGCGTGGTTGTGCCAAGATAATATCATATGGGTGGGGATGGAGCAGAGTGACTGCCCAAATAGCCAGTTGGACATAATCCCATTTATGAGAACAGACTCCTGGAAAGCTGTCAAAATACATAATCAGAGGGTAAAAAAAATACACTTAATGTTTAGTCAGCAGTGAGTAAGATGCTAAATTTACCCCCTCAATACCTAGAGCAAAGAAAGTAACGTATAAATTTACATTTGTACCATCAATACCATACTGGCTTTAAACAATAGGAACAGGAATGATTATTACTAGGTGATCAGGAGACCTGATGTCCTTGCAACAACTCCAACCAGTTATGATCTCCCCTCAAATGACTTAATACTTACAGCTTATACATTGTCGATAGAAAAATGATGAAAGGTGTGAAATATTGAACATTTTTTGGAGTCTTTCCAGAAAAGACTGCTGACAAAAGGCAGATAAAATTATTTAGTGTTTGCTCCAAGTTATCCAAACCAACAAAACTCAGCCAGTTCCAGATGAGAATATTAATCTTAATGGCTAAGAAGGCAACAACCATAAAATAGTTAAAACCACACCCAGCAGCAGTGGCCCAATGGAAAGACAGGTTAAAAATGTAAGCCATATAGAAACTATAGCTGCATGGCCATAATTAAAAACACAAACATGGACTTTGTAAGTTGGGATTTCATTATATATTATTTTTCTGGCAGGTATTTTGACTATTAATGTTCCCTTTCTCTTCTCTTTTGCTATCAAAAGAAATAAACATTTTTAATGCCTCGAACATGTGCATTTATATACGAGGAAGTAAAATTTATGAGCTATTATTTACGAGAGTAATGCCTACAGCTTTTTTTCCCTTTCAAATGCACTGACTGCATTTGAAAATAAACTGCCTGTTTGTGTGCCGGCCTGTCTGATACTGACCTGCAGTTTTAACTACATGCGATCGCATTGTTCGCCGCAGGAAGCTGACACCAGACGGAATCTAACACCAGAAGATACAGGTAAATATAGCACCTGATCACACCCAACATTGCAAGGTGACCATGGTGACCAGCAGGCTGCACTAATACCAAGTTAATTTATCTTGAACTGGACATCATCCCAATCTGGCCACAGTCCACTTTGTCTTTGTGTTCCATCTGCACAGACCGGAGGATTAGTCCCAAACTGATGCTTCTTACATCTTCTTTACTTTATAGTATTTTTCTCACTAAAAAGGTAAATGTGCAAATATACATATATGTGCGTCCTCTTTGTATACAAAGCAGTGTGGAGTATCTTTAAAAAATGAAACAGCTGATAAATGTTTTAAAGCTTTAACATCTTTATTTTTCTACCACAGAGTTTGCAGTTGTCTTTTTGAGAATTAACCACCGATAGGCCTGCCACAATGAGCAACAAATCAATAAACCGCACAATCATTTCAGCTGTTAAAGAGATGCTCCCCTTTAATATTGTTGAAAGGCTGCCATCTTGAGCTTTTCTACTGCATTTTCAGCTTTTGAGCTTTCCCTTCTTTATAGCGACCAGACTGCTGATTAGATTGACACAGGGGTTTCAGTTGGACTCCTTTATTAAAATATAGAAATATTCTCTGCATATAACTATGCTTAAATTAAGTTAGCTGATAATTTTTGTCAAACCAAAACAAAAAAAGTGAAAAGGTTTTTGTTGAAGATTTTTGAAGCTAAAAAGATAATTGATCTCTGTTCAGTAATCTAACAGCAATATAGCAAAACAAACGGAATCTAGGAGGAAAATATTTTGTACTGCAACACTGACATCTAGTGGTCAAATACCTGCACTACAGGTGTGATCGAAGCCTATCAAAAAGAGGCTTACAGTAAATTAATATAGGATTATGGCGATTTGATTTTTCCTTACATGACCTCACTTCACCTCTTGGGTTTTAGCTTTGCTGGATCAAGCTTTGCTATGCAAAAAGATGATAGATGAACATACTTCCTTTTTAGAGCTGTTTCAACAAGAAGCATGTAGAAAATGCAGAGTTGTTCAGAGACAGTCCCACCCACAGACTACACTGCAGCTGATGCTGAACTTTCAAAGAAGAAAGAAATAATAACTGAAGTAATGTAAATCGTCAGTGTCAAATCGTCAAATTATGACTTCATCTACATGTAATTTATATCTCTATAACACTTCCACTTATGTCAACCCCTGATAAAGGCACTGGTTGAACTTCACCTCCACATGTTGAGCTGCTCAATGTGCTTTGTTATTCAAATCAAACATGTCTCCCAGAGCGCACTAGCATCCCTGTATGGAGTCCCTTTAGCCCCCGCCATGGAGACAGTCGATTGCTGTTGGAACCTCAGCTGGTCCGAGAGATGACTGCATCTGTGATTATCAGACCACAGTCTTCTCATGTCATCCATCAGAGGAAGTCAGCTAAACCTGTTGACACCTGACACCAGAGGGTCACGTTACATTCTGTCCTGTACATATCAGCCTACCTCTGCTCTGTGTGTTCTTCCTTCATGGCTCCTCATCTTTCCTCATAACCCTCGTCTTTTTTTAGAGCTGAACAAACATATTCCTCTCATGTTGCTGGGGTACAATCTACGTCTGTGGAAGAAAGGGGAAGTCACGTGCTTGATGCCACAGAGAGTCAGGGACAGTCTGTCTGGGATGTTAGTTTGTTCCCTTCTAAGACCAAAGAAGGCGCGTTATTCTCTCCTGGTAGGATGGAAATTGAGGCAGAAATCACAGATCTGTGCAGTCGTGTTCTCATCACTAACAGCCGTAACAGTAAGCAACAGTACAATATCTCCTCAGCACAAATTTTCACAATCGTACTTTAAAAATACAGTCAGTCTAAAGCTCCAAGTGAAATTTTACTTTACAGAATCATTTGAAAAGCCTTTCCATGCATAATTCTTAAAAAAAAACAAAAAAACATTTATTTGAGAATAAAACATAATTTAAATGGTGCAGTAACCTTGCTTAGGCATATTTCAATTTAGTCTTAAGCCTTTCTGAATTCACACATGTGAACTTGTACTCTGAATCTAAGTAAAGATGGAAAAAGTTCAGCTGTCCTCATCTAATTTTCTCTCACTGTCAAATGACAGTTACTCATTTGTATCCCTTAGGTAAAACCCTCAGGGTCCATGGCCATGAGATGTGGCCCCTTAGGGCTGCAGTTATAACAAGAGATTGATGCCGTTTGAGAAGGCCTGCTGCAGGTGGGACCTGGTGATCAGCTGGACTCAACGCAGAACAAACGGGTTAGTCCAGCAGGAGATGGACACAGAGTGGCAGTTAGTGGCAACTGTCAAAAGGAGGAAGCTACAGCATAGTCCGGCCATGTGGTCAGGGCCCTGAACCTCTGCACCCACATCCTCGGGGACAGGATTGAGGAGGAGCGGTCAAGGGGAAGACAAAGACTGCGCTGAACAAACGACATCGAGAGACTGTACGGGAATGTACAGGCATCGCCAAAGAGCGGAGAGAGAGGAGAGCAGTGGTGCAGGTTGTGTCCATGGTTCCCGACTCTCAGCAATGAGGATGTTACTAGACTAGTTTGCAGACAAATGATCACAGCATCTCATTGTTAAAATGTATCAGTCAAGATGACATATTACATGGAAGGAGAGGGACATTACAAAACCTGGTAAGGGAGGCTGCAAGATTTCTACAACTACAGTCCTTTCAATGCTAAGGTGAACATTGAAAGGACTGTAGGATTTCCAACAAGGCCTGGTTGTGTTCTACAACAAAAAATCCATAGAATAGAATCAGTTCTATTCTCTACATATTTGAACAATGACGTAGAGTTGAAATTCACCATCACAGAGTCCAGATGTACATCCAAATTAGATTAAGAATGACTGGATAAGAGAAAAATTAAAGCCTGAGGTCAGATTTAAGTTGTACAGAAAATCTGTGAAGTGATTGAATGAGCTGTGGACAAAATATGCCCTTAATGTCTGAGAGAATTCAAGAACTTTAGCAAGACTGAGTGTCTTATTATCAAGTGGGATGACATATATCACAGTAACTATGCACTGTTTGAATGCATTATTTTCTGATATAATTGATGCACACCCCATAAGCTCTTAAAGTTTGATATTGTAAAGTTTGATAGAGTTTCACTTCCCTTGATACCTGTAGTTGACATAGAATTGTGACCAAGATACTAAAGCTCACAGAGAGCAATGGTAATATTGTGATGAAAAAAAACAGACAGAGCCAAATGTTGAGGGCGAACGTATTGGCAACAATAATTTCGACGAGAGAAACTCCAGGAAGGAGACCCTTCTAAACAGAAATGCCGACCAATTGTAGTTTTTGTTTTTTTTAAAGTGTTTATCCCTACCCATGTCAAGATTTACTTCTGACTCAGAGTGTATCTGTTTAATTGTATTTCTTTCTGAGGTGAAGCCACAAAATGAGCTACTGCTACCATTGCTCAAACCCCCAGTCAATCATGGGCCTCACTTCTTAGGTTTCTTCAAGTTACAGAGGAGTTTTATTTTCTGCTGTCGATACATGCTTGCCTTGTATGAGGGACTGATGCAAACGTAAAGTCTCGATGCAATCAGTTGTTACCGTAGAGAGAAAATGTTTTGCCAACTGCCAAAAAAACCTCAACTTGACTGTATTGTTTTACAACTAGGATTAAATGGAATATATATGTATGTAACTAAGTGTGTGTCTGCCTATGTGACTGGATGGAACAGACTTATATTTCTGTACTGAAATTGGAACTGATTGGTTTGTGAAGTGGCTGGAAATCACATTCGCTGTGAAGCAATGCTACTTATGTACAAATTCAATTAAAAGTTCTAATAAACCCCAGCAGACGTAGAAGGCACAAATCCGTTGCAGGTTCTGCCAAGAACACAAATAAAAAATGCTTTCTGCCTTCAACACAGTAATCAACCACTGTTGGTAATTCCTGTGAAATCTTACAGTAAGTCACGTGTATTTTAAATTATGTATGATTAGGGATTAAGGAGAGCTAAAGTAAAGGAGTGCACATTTCTAAACATGCTTTTGGATAACAATGAAGAATTCAAAATAATATTGCAAGTGATCAGTTTTCTAAGGTACTATGCATGGCATTCTGATCAATGCTCTCCTTCCCTGTCTGGTCAGCTGGACATCCATGTCTTGGTAGGTCTGCAGTTGATTCATCCTCTCTCCATGTTCAGATGTCGGTTTGAACAGAGTTCTGGAATATCAATCTTGACTTATCTGCTGTGTTCCTTGGTTTTCAATATGCAGTTTGTTCTCTCTATGCTCTCTAGGAAACCTCTGAGGCCAGAAACAGAACCTCTACCGATCCCATAGAAGCACAGGATCACAGAACTACCTGTAACTCTGTGATTAAGAGTTACAGGCAGTTACTACTTAGTAATTCGGTGATTATCTGAGAAAAATGGGCAGCACAGAATTTTATTTAGGAGTCTCAGAGTAAAGCGGGTGCCTTGATCCTTGCCCAAACATACAGGACATTTTTAAGATATTTATTTGAAGCAACAACTTGAAGCCATGAATCCTTCTTCTTTGCACTTTACAATTATGCCCTTTGTCACCGATTCTGTTCATTACTTTCATGGACAGAATTTCTAGGCGCAGCCAAGGTGTTGAGGGGATCCGTTTTGGTGGCCTTAGGATCGCGTCTCTGCTTTTTGCAGATGATGTGGTCCTGCTGGCTTCATCAGGTCGTGATCTGCAGCTGTCATTGGATCGGTTCGCAGCCGAGTGTGAAGCGGCC
>CAEGAE010069597.1:0-10152 GCA_903067095.1 Girardinus metallicus | reverse complement strand
TATATATATATATATATATATATATATATATATCCTTTTCTGCCTGGTAACAGATTGATTTCTGGATTTTCCACCTAAACCGGGAGGAACTGAATCTAATCTTGGACATATGGCACAGATCAGTGGATGAATACCTGAAACTTTGTATTACATGTGATTTTCATCTGTCATGGTGTTGATTGTAATAAAATATGACAGATTATTAAGCACTGTAATTTGACACTGAAGGTTTTTCTGCTGCTTCATTAAAGTATTTTGTTGAGGCAGAACCCGAGCGGAGCTCTGCGTTCTGACTTCAGCGTCTCGGTTCCTCGTTCCTCCAAGCTGCAGCTCTTCTCTGTGGCGCCGAGGTGAACAGAGTCTAACCAGCAGAATGTTTTAGCTTCATGCTGCTGCTAATGAGGCCCAGATTAGACTCGTTTGAAGTGCGGAAAAATCTCCTGATAAAAAGGATGTTTAAATTGAGATCATATTACCATTCCTGGTTATTAATATTTATAAGCTCAACAATATGTTTAGCATTTAAAATCTGTTGGGTTTAATATTAAATAAACATGGAATGTTAAACATAAGTCAGTCTCCAGAGTTTAGCATTATCATTAAAGGTGAATTAAGAAATACCAGCATTACAAGTCCAGCTTTCTTAGCACAAGTTTCAGTACAACACAAACAAGTTGGAAAACCTCAGAGATTTTCTGTTACAAGGATACAAACAGCGAAGACATGAACCGACAACAATAAAACTAATTATCCATTCATGCTGTCTCTAACAGAGACCAAACAACTGCCTTAATGGGATACATAATGTTCCAAAGTTATATCAATTGTTCATTTACTCTTTATTGAAGCTGCCATCACTGCAGCTATCAAACGTATGGCGGCCATTTTAGGTTTTATGGTTGGAGTTGGCGATGATATCGCTTGTTTCTCCGGAAAAAGGTAACTTTTATGTCAAAATAATTACAATGTTTATTCAATCTAAGCAAAATTATTTAAAAAAAAAAAAAAAAAAAAAAACCAAGCCAGCTACTGGCTGGTCTGCTAGTGAGAAGTATACTTTTACATTTCATCACCTTCCTAAATTAATAGCCAGTCATTTTTTTTGCCAATACTGATTTTTTTTTTTTTACTTTGCAGGTTGAAGCATGTTTGGCTCCATTCTGCACCTTAAAGGAGAACTGAAATTCAAAATATTGATATTGTACAAATATAATTTAGTGAAACACTTCCTCTAAATATTCCAGGGACATTTCCTGACCTAAAACTCAAACTTGTTTTAAGGGTTTTTATCACTAAATGCTAAAGTGGGATGATTTTAGAGGGCAGAGTAACTGGTCACCACGACCCGGTTCATGCAGTTCACTGGGCTTCAGCCGGTCACTAAAACAACGCTGCAAAACAAAAAAAGACTTTATCGTATATGAAGAAATATTGTACGACCAGAAAAGCATGAAGCTCAGCTGACAGCTGGATGTCCAGAGTTGAGTGAAAACTCTTCAGATTTAGATCCTGATGATCAGAACCGACATGACGACATGAATAACAGTATGAATTTAGATCAAGGCTGGATTAAAGTTTACCAACAGGCACATGGAAAACTCAGTGAAAGGTTTGAAAAGGTAGATGATAAAATAAATACAGGAAAATACTTAAATTTTGCCTGAATTTCATGCTGCTGCAGCGCCACCATCAGCTGACAGGCAGAAAAGACGCCCACTCAGTAAACGCTCCAAAGACTTTCCAACCTGCTCCTGTTGGACTCTCAGGGTTAAAGAAGCATCCATAAAGAAAAGAAAACAAGATTTAATGTTCAAGATAAAAAAAAATACTTAGCATGCACTGTTGGCTCCCAGCAGACAGCTGCACAGGTCGTTTCAGCCTTCAAATGTTTTACTGCAGTCCATTCACACCTCCAGCTGTCACACTCCTCAGCAGGGCCAGGTTTTTCCCCGGGGGGTAAGAAATGGTACAAGGGGGGAGTTGGTGGAGCGCATTTAGGGGGAGGGAGGCATAATCCTTGCAGGGAGACGTGGCTCTGTCGTGAAGGCTCCAGGAAACTGTTCTCACTCAGCAGGAATGCTGCTGCAGCGTGATGATGGTGGACAGAGAGCCTCAGCAGAGTTTGGAAAGTTTTATATAAAGTTTTATATGAAGTGACGTCTGGAAGGCTGAAAACGTGGAGAGAACAGAAACAGACACCGACTCTGTGGTGCTGATTTAACAAAGCAGTTTGTGGTGTGAAAAATTCCTGGATGTCTTTTACTGAAAATACAACCATCAGTCAAAGCTGTGAGATTCATGAAGAAGCCATAAATATCAGATTCATTTCTGAGTTGGTGTCCGTGTCGATCTATCTTCTGCTCCTGATGTCAGGATTCATTTCTATTTTTATTTCCTTTCATAGAATTTTGTACCTAAGTTTGTCGCATCGTTTTTACCTTGATTTATTTGTTCCAGGCCAGGTTAGTTTTACAGACTGGATCAGTTGCCTCCAGATGACCTGTTGACCTCTGATGTGGTTTCATCCCTCGCTTACTGACTCTTGGGATCTTTTCTATAACAATCATTATTCTATCAACCTCTTATATTAGATCTGGTATCAGAGGTACCAGATCCCTTATCCCAGTAACATTGTGGAAAATCTAAAGACTCGTAAATGTCGTTCCTGTCTGCCGTGCTCTCTGTGTTTACTGTTGTAAACCACATATTTGACCAAACACCGTGACGTTTCCTGCAGCAGGAGCTCGGCTCGGGGGGCTCTAGAGATCTTGAAAGGTGTGTGAAAAAACAAAAGTCCCGTGTGTGGGCAGTTGGACTGAACTGCCTCCTCAACACCCAGTCTGATGAGCAAACACAGATTAAGAAGCTGCCCGACACCGTCGGCCCTCAAGGACTGAAATTTGACACCTCAGTAAGAAATCCAATCTGAGATCATTTTGTCTTTGCCTCTGCATCTATATGACGGATAATGTGAAAATGCATTAGACCATTGTCCTGCCGTCATTACATTCCCCACCTGTTCTGTCCACAATCCAAATTTATCTTCATTTTCCAGATTGTTCTTTAGTCAAAGTGTGACTCAGGGTTGACGCTGTTCATACAGGAGCTGTCGCTTTCTAATTTCATCCTCCACAGTCCAACATGAACTCGCTCTGCTAACCATTTGTCCATGTATTCAAACGCCGTTTCCTCTGTTTTCTGTTTAACTGTGAAAGATGGTGTGTGATCAATGCCTAAATCAGACCTGGAGATGTGATTAAAAACAACACTTAACAGTCCAAGTACTTAACTTCCGCACCTTTAATTAGATTCAGGGCACAATTTGCAGTGTCTTGTCTTTACACAACACAGACAGCTTGGCTATTAAATCTGTCTCATGAACAAAAGGCTTCGCCTGAATCTGTCATCCAGACTGCTGGACTGATCCCAGAGTCGGGATGGATGACATGCCAGAGTCAGCAATGTAACACAGAGGGACCAGTCCAAGGAACAACGCTGAATGGAGACGACAGACTGGAAAGCAAACTGGCCCCAGGTCGTACCAGTAACACAGCCAGACCTGCTCTGGCAGCAAAACCAGATCACATTTAGTGTTGTAGTGTGAAACCAAACCAGACTAATTCTCTATTGGTCAGATGAACAAACAAAGATTAAAATCATGCAAAATAATTACTCAGACAAGCTGCCTACTGTAAAAACTTCAAGTAAGCATTTCATGTTAACAAATAAAAACAACCCTGTGTTTATTTGATGTTAATAAATAGAAAAAAACTTTAGTTTAATACATAGCAATAACAAAAGTTACTGTGAGTTCAGTTCACAAACAAAAACCTGAGATTTTATTAGGATTTTAGATGATAAATCTGCATAAAGCTCATAACTGTCAGGCGGAAGGAAGAGGATGCATGGTTTAAAAATCTGTCACAAACAGTGTGGGAGATATTCATATTCATCAAGACGAACTTTGCAGAAACACCTTCGAATGAAATTAGAGCAACAAGTCCTTCATGTTATGCTAGCCTGGCAGGTTTGCTTCAGACGGAGAGAAAGAACGTGACAGATTCTCAGTTCGATTCAGGCTTTGGGCCATTTCAAGACAAGCTGCTAAGGAGTCTTTAGAAAATATTTATTTTATGGATTTTCATCCAACAGACCAAAAGTTGCTTTGAAAACATCATACAACAATATAAACAATATTCAGCTTTCTTTACTTTTACTTGCAGCTTCAAATGATTAAATTTGCTGCTGGTTTCCGTTGGATACTGTCAGGGCTACAGCTGTGGAGCAATGATTGATTTAATAATTCATTTACCAAACATGCAGATTTATATGAATGCTTAACACTGAAAGGCTTTCCATTAGTCGTGCAGAATAAATATTAGGGTTAATATGTAAATTTATGTGTTTAGATTTATCCTGTTTTTAACAAATGTTTGACTTCTTGACATCAAAAGTTTCACTTGAAAATATGTGAAATTAATGACATGCAGTTTAGTTTTTTGGCTGAAATTTAAAATTACTCCTGCATGGCCAATTTTAACTTTTAATTTTATCAACGGTACCAGTGCATGTTGTACCTATGTGAAGGTAAAGAGGTAGGGTCAACTGTGCATGGATTCAATCATGTAGAAACAAAAAACATAAATGATGAACAGAAGTTTCCAAAGATGATAAAACTGAGAGAGACTGAAATTTTCCCTCTAGGAAAATACATTATTAACACCAGAACATTTAGAACGTTCCATTTGTTAAACTCCTGACCTCAACAGAAAGTTCAAGTTGTTTTTAGCACTACGGCTCCTCAGCCCTGCATGACTTTATATATGAGGTCTGCAGATTGTTGCGCACTGAGTTCGTCCTACATGTGGAAAAATGCCAAGCGTGCAAATAATATTACCAGATTTATGCATCAAATGTCATCATGAAGAGAGCAGAAACATACAAGAAAGTAAAGAGAGAAAAAAATGACATGAGGATATTTAAAGATTTGTGTTACTGCGTCAGTTTAATCTTTTGTGAGATATTTCTCTACTTCATCTGTTTTTAAATTTCAGCTAAATTAATAAAAAGACGATTTTATCAGTTACCACTTTGTTTAGTAACAGATATTTTAGTTTGTCAGTGAGTGTTCATCCACTGATGACTTTTCTATCTGCCATGTTTTATTTCAACTTTTGATTTTTTTAAATGTTGAAAGAGAATAAATATGGATTCTTTAAATATATATTTGTCATGTTTGTTGGATCGGTTGGGAATGAAGCTTAACAGGATCCTGTGGTGGTTCTTGTCTTTTTGTTTGTTTTTTAAGCCTTTATGGCTTGGTGCAATGTGTTCTTTTCTGATTTATTAGCTTATGGAAACTAGTCATTAAGGTGTTCATTGTTTCCAGCAGTAATGCAGCACTTATTTTTCCTGAGCTTCCTTCATAAACCAATCGGTTCCTCTGCTCCTTCAGCTCCCCGGTGTGAATGAGCTTCAGTCGCCGTTTTATCAGCTCACTGTACAAACAGTGTCATTTAACGCTGATTGGGAGAAGATTCACAAGGATCCGGTGAAGAGTTTTTGGGATTAACTGAATATGTGTCTTCTCAGCCTGATTCATTGGACTCCGATGTGGCGATAATTGAAGGCGAGGACTAGATATTGTATTTTTAATTTGCTGAGTCTGGATACTGCTGACATCTGCTTATGCATGGAGGTTATTAGGAGTAATACTGGTCCCATTAGGAATTCAGATGGCATGTTAATAGAGGTTGATGAAGTGACCAGGAATCTATAGTCATTTAGTGGAAGTGGTGAGGGCGTTGGGGGCAAAATATCCAGTAAGATCCTTCACTAATGGAGGTTTGTGTGCTTCTGTAACATCCAGCAGCTAATATCACTAAGATATTCTGAAATCAGCTCAATTAGTGTTTTGTCTATTCTCACAAGTGCAATGAAAGTGACGTTGAAGGAGCCTGGAAGCCCCGGCGCTGCAGAGCGGTCTGCAGGCAACCGGGCAGACAGATGACTGCACCAACTGTTAGCTTCCTTTCTGAGCTGCTAAAACTGCCCAGGATCTGTTCAGGCTTTCGTCTCAACGTGGAACAACCAGGGCTCCGTGAACGAAGCTGCAGCTCAGCCTCACCTCAATGAACAAATCACCTGGTGGAAAATCCCAGGCGCTCTATCAATGAAATGGAAACGGGAACGCTGACCCAGCGGCGTCGCTCAAGCACGAATATAAATGATCCAGAAAAGATACAATTCCAGTTTGTGTCTTTTCTTATCAGCGAAGTCTCTCAGATGAGTCAGAAACTAATTATTTTTTTTGTACACTTTAAATTAAATTTTAAAAGAGTGCAGGTGTAGCAATGAGGTGGAGAGAAAAAACATTAATACCCAACAGTTTTTAGTATTATTATTTGTGTTGCTTGCTTTTTTAGAGACACATAGGCAGAGGAACATGTTGCCAGAGGAGATTAGACAACCCCTGGTTGGGTTATGCTAAACATGACTTCACAGTTAGAAACAATAAAACCAGCTCTTGTTCGGCTACATGGTGGCCCGATTAGCGCCACTGCCTTGCAGTAAGAAGGTCCTGGGTTCAGATCCTATCCAGGGTTTTTCTGCAAAGCAGTTGCATGTTCACCTCATGCATGTCTTCTCACCAGAACTCTGACTTCCTCCCATAGCATGACCGTGAGAGGCTGACTGTGCTCTCTGAATTAGCACAGCTTTAGTTATTACAGCTGGAAACTGGAGATCAGCCCTGAAATCTGGGTATAATGATGAACTCTGACCCGGACCTTCAGAGACACATAAAGACAGCTACAAAGTAGGCCTTCTATCACATAAAGAACATTTCCAGGATTGAAAGACTAATGTCCAAATAATATCTAGAAATGCTCACCTATGTGTTTATCTTTATTCACATTAATTACTGCAGCAGAGTCTTCTCAGGTCTGACTAATCAAAGGTCCAGCTGCTGCTGATCCAGAATGCTGCTGCTGGAGTTCTGACTAAAACCAGTAAGATAGAGCACATCACCCAGTTCTAAAGTCCTTACACTGAGAGAATAAACTTGACTTCTGTTGGTTTATAAACCACTGAACAGTTTAGCACCAAAATATCATTTGTTGTGTAGAGGGGTGAAAAACAAGTAATTAGTAGATAAAAATAATAATTAAGAAAATTGGCACCCCAATATAATTTTTCATTTTGTATCTTGAATTTCTTGTTGTAATAAGCCATTTAGTGCTATTTCAGTTAGTCCATGCAATTCCACACACAACCGCTAGGGGCGATGTCGCGTTGGTGGCACAGAGAAGATTGAGCACACAAGAAGAATAAATCTTCCGGTTGAATGTGAAGGAAGCTCAACGTGTGTCTCGTCTTTCTCATATGTTGAGAATTAAATCAATGTAAAAGCCCCCTGCTCGTTTTAATTCTCCCATGTCCCTGGGTTCAAGCTGGATCCCACGTGTCAGGAGTTGGATCACACAAACGGACACTCATCGCTGTTCGACTTCGACAATCAGACAATTTATTAGACAATGGACAACATAAAACGACAACATAAGACTCACACGATGCATCGTACAACAGATAAGACATAGACCAATACTCACGCAACAACAAACATTTAGAGAGAAAATCACCTCCCGAGATCCTCCTAGTTCTGACTCTTCATTTGTTGCGCCTCCTGTTTTGTATCGAAGAGAACGGGTCCCCTGAGCTGTATGTAAATTAGGGGAGTGCCTCTAGTGAAGAGGAGGGCTATCAGATTTACAACTTTTCTTAAAATTCCTGAGTGAGACAGAGAGTTTTATGACTTTGCCCAAATCGCTAATCTAAACACAGGAATGGCCAGAGTGTTTTCTTTACAGGACTGAGAGGCACCCAGATGCCGGGGCCTCAGTAGATGTGTTTAGACTCTATATTTTAATCCTAGAATACTTACAGATTAGATTACTTTCAATGATTTAATGCTGGTATGTTTAAAGAAAAGTATTCCACTGATCAAATTATATTAATTGAAACCCGAGTATAGTTTTAACCTATACAAAACAATGTTATTTTTGTCTAACATTTTAAGCCTGTAATATGAGTTTATAAGTAACATTAAAACTAGCATAATAAGCTAATATTTTTCCAACACCTTCCAGTAAAGAGCTTGTGGTTTTAAATCACTTAAGTGTGTGGCTTCTGCATCCTGTCCAGGTGTATCCATGGCTTCTTTCTGGGTACTCCTATTCACTACCACAATCCAAAAACATGCAAATGTTCAAAAGTTTATTGGCAGCTCTAAATATTCCACTGGTTTTCTGTGATAGATTGGTAAAGTGCCCCATCTCCTTCCAAATTATCATTGGAGATAATCCTGTAAGGATTAACAAGGAATATAAGATGGGTTGATGTGTATCTTCCATATTGGCAAACTGAAAGTTCACCTGCACCTTGAGCTGTGCGTTAGAGTAATAACAGCCAAACTAAATGAGAAAAAAAATGAGAGTAAATGGGAAAAGTCAACGAGAAAATATTGTGACGTTGTCTGGAAAGTATTATGACTCTCAGTCAATCATTCGCCAAGTTCAGCTGACAAAGAGCTGTCAGAGAGTGAGGACATCAAGAAGACAGACGCTTTAATAAAATAACCTCCACTGCCAGATAAACAGCGGCAGGAAATTAACTGGAGTTTGAACTGAAAATGTCAGTAAAACCTCTGGTCTGTGATCCCTGAACTTGTTTGGTTGGTTGGTTGGATGGATAGAATAACTGATTCAATGGATGGATGATGGATGGTTGGATGTCTCTTCTCTAACTGATGCTCTTCTTTAAATTCTCCTGTGTCTATTGAATTCACTGGGGAAAAAAAAACAAAACTTACTGCTTTGTTTTTTTCTCTGCTGCAGAAAAACAGCAGTAAGGCTTAAAAATGACTGTTTGAAATAAAACCCGTTTAATTTTATAGAAGATGCAAACAAACTGAAGCATTTTGTATTATAATGTGTTGAATGCTTAATGATGAAGTATTCATTTAAATTCCCATCACATCTTCCTCAGCAAATAAAGTCCGGTAAAATCAGACTCCAGCTGTTGAACAGCAGCGTTGACGCCAGAATCAAACTTATAAAATTAGGTTTGTATTTTTTTTTCCTCTTACTTTTAATTTGCTTTTCACATCCTGAATTACTACATACAAACCTATAACATTTCATTAAAGGTGCTTCAAACTCTTTAGAAGATTAAGGAAAAACTGAAACATTTGTGTTGGTCTTTGCGCTGGTTAAAAGGGTGGAAATCCAGTTTTACCGGAGGAGATAATCTTATGAGACCCCAAATGATTATAAATGTGGCTAAGAAACACATTTCAATGGAGGTTTTAGCAACAAATGATGAGGAAACAGGGATTATCTGGAAGGGAGTGAAACAGCAACAAGAAGAAGGCAAGTTAAGATTTAGCAAAGAAAGGGAGTGTTGTGCATGTGTGTGTGTGATATTGTTAAGGGGTCCAACTGCTTTTAGATGAGATTGCACACTGCTGCAGAGGCTGAAGAATTTTATTAAGAGTCTTTATGTCTTCTGCCTTAAGACGCAGCGATCAGCATAATCCCTGTTTAAACAAGAGATAATGAATCTCCTCCTTTCGATAAAGGAAAGCATGATGCCAGAGCACGGAGGGAGAGTTGCAGAAATTATTGAATTTGGATTAGGAGAGGCCCATTTTAATAAGTCTGAAGTTATGCCACAGCATTAATGATAAGTTGCTCCAGGTCTGCATGACTGAGCACCCAGTCATGTGTGTGTACTTCTACATGCTACAGACAGACAATCAAAAATGTGTAGGGAGATTTTTTTTTTCTTTTTTGTGGAAAAATAAGGATATTTTCTTGATCCTCACTTTTCTCCAGTTGTTCTGAGTTCTACTATATAAATTTAGGTGTTTAAATTACGTTTTGGTTTAGGTTAGGAATGGTCAGTGTTGGGGAAAATTTCTGAGTTAGGCATAAAGTTACAAAAATGGATGGAAGTCTTCATTTTGCATGCCGGGGTGTGTGTGTGTGTGTGTGTGTGTGCGTGGGCGTGTGTGTGTGTGTTGGTGTATGTGATTTAGCAGGACATTTCGTCAGATTACACACAACACTAGAAGGACATTTTGAATTAACAGGA